>PVKZ01002888.1:0-178266 GCA_004027375.1 Macroglossus sobrinus | reverse complement strand
GCAAGCATTATCAATTGATTGCTGTTAATGTGCGTGGGAAAATTGTCTCATCTAAGCCTAGCTTATAAATTCCACCCACCTCTGGAACTTTCTATGGAGACTCCCTAATCCTTTTTCCAAAACTCTCTCTCTCTCATTCTCTCTTTCTCAATCAATCTCTCTCTCTCTCTCTCTCTCTCTCTCTCTCTCTCTCTCTCTCACACACACACACACACACACACACCTTCCTTTCTAGCAATATCTTATTGTCTTAGTGAAGAAAGAGTGCAGTGAGGCAGAAAACAAATGCAGGAGGTGACAGACAGCACAAACATTTGTCCGAATAGCAATAAGAAAATTACAAGCACTGGTGGTGACCAGTCATCTTGAACAGCCAGCTCAGCAAAGAGCCTTCCTTTACATCTCTCTGATCTAATTAGAACCATTGAGACTACTACTGACCAGGCTTTCTCTGCATTTTCAGTATACTGCAGTGCTCATGCTCTCTGGGGCTTTAATGAGAGATGTGAAGTCATCAGTAGTTTTGATTAAGCCACAGACTATTGCACTATTTAGATGTACCACATTTCATCAATTCTGAAGCATGACTTCCCTCCCTACATTTTAACATCTTTAAATCAAAATGAGCTTTAGAATCAAGGCAATCATGGTATAGTTGTCACTGTCTCTGCATGGCAAATTTGGTCACAGCTGTTCATATTGTCATATGTCAGCTGAGTTCAATGTGTGGTTGCAGTGATGGGTTTTGAGGTTCAAAGCTATATTAAAAAAAAGATTATCCTCTATTTTGACATTCAGACAATAAGTTATTGTATATGCGAAAAGAAACAACAGAGTAGGGTATAAAATTGACATTTGTGAATCAAATATTTGTTATTACAGAAACAACTGCAATTCCATACTTTCTCAAAAAGCAAAAACCAACTGCTTTCAAGACAAGAAGAAGAAGAAGAAGAAGAAGAAGAAGAAGAAGAAGAAGAAGAAGAAGAAGAAGAAGAAGAAGAAGAAGAAGAAATCCACCAAAAATTAAGCAGTTATATTTGCCCCACACCAAGCAATGCAACTGAAAACAGGAGTAATTATCAAATTTTTCAGAAGAGATGGAAAAAATTTCAAAGTGCAGGGGGCTAGAATCACTGACTCAAGGGCTATGCTAAAATAACTATTTTATTTTAGATATTTATAAAGCAATGATAAATCTTATGCTCTATGGTTTCTTAGGTTTGATGAAATATAGTATGTTCAGAATAACTTTCACCCCAAGCAAACACATGACTACTCTTTAAAGTACTTGAGAATTTGTAAGGGGTAATTCCACATTTCATTTCACTTGCAGACTTTTGTTTGCAACAGACAGGTATGAGTACCCAAAGGCAAAACTTATCCTAAAGTACATGTTATTAGTTGCAATTCCCTACAAGATATCCTTGCTTACAGAACCCTGAGTTGATTCAAGGCTTAGAGGGCCTTGTGCTTTAGAGATTTAGTTCTTCTCCGCCCAAGAATCTTCCTTAACCAATCTCAACACGATAACCTTTTCTCTATCCTATTGGTTGTTTAAGGGGTGGCACATAACTCAGTTCTGACTAATGAGATATGAAGGGATGGGAGGGGGATAGTAGGGAAGGTTTATGGGATGCATGAGGAGAAAAGAAAGGTGCCTCTTCCATCTCTGGATTTGGTGATACCTAGAGCTACTGTAGCCATATTGCAATCATAAGGAGACTAACTGAACGGCAAAGATACATACTGAAGATAACAGAAAGGAAGATGAAGAGGACCTAATCTTGTATGATACCACTGAACCACTTTCTTAACCAAAGCTAAAGACTTGTTTCTGGTTATGTGAGATATTAAACATCTCTTTACTCAATCCATTGTTAGTAATTGGGTTTTCTATTACTTATACCAAAAATTATGTAATTGATACGCTCCCACCTCCCCACTGCTGTCATGACGCCACCTTCCCTTCTACACTTCTTGAAAAAGAAAGATTAGCTTAAAGCAACACATTTATTATTACACAATTTCTGAGAGTTAGGAGGCCAGGAATGGTTTAGCTGCGTCCTCTGCAAAACTGAAATCAAGGTATCAGTCAGAGGTAGGTTCTTAACTGGAAGCTCAAACAGAGAAGGTTCCACTTCCAAGGTCCCTCAGGTTGATGGCTGAATTTATTTTCTGTAGCTATAAAACTCAGGACAGCTTGCTTCTTCAAAGCCAGCAATGGACATAGCAAGACAGTGTGCTAGGAACATGGAGTCTTATATAACATAATTATGGGAAGGATATCACCTTTACCATTTTCTATTGGTTATAAGTCACAGGACACACCTACAATCAAAGGAAGAGAATTACAAAAAAGCATAACCACTAAGAAGCAGTGGTCACAGGGTCATCTTAGAGTCTGTCCAACTCACACAGTTAGTGACTCTCATGGAATTGGAGAGCAATTCTCTATTATTACAATATCTATTCTCTTTTAATTATGAAACCTTAAAAATATAAGGATAAGTTTCTTAAAATATAGAAGAGCCTTCTGAAAATAGAATACACTGACTGCAGAGGTCCTAGAGTCTCTGTCACTAGAGATGTCTACACTTAATTGGACAGTCATTTGATGTGGATTGGCTAAAGGGGCTTCCACTTTAGCAAGGGTTTCGTGGGGCATGATAGGAGAAGGAAGTTGAGAAGTTAGATGATTTCCAAGGTGCTTGCAGTTTTGGTTTATTTCAGGCACATCATAGAATGACAGACTGTTAAAGTCAAGAGGCATATTTGAGATGAAGTCTAACCCCTGTATTTTCAGGATGTGGATACTGAGGTCTAGAGAAGTCAAACTTGTTGCTGGTGATAGAAAATAAGTGGATATAATAGCTGCCTTAAAGAAGCTTATAGCTTAATTGAGAGCAGCAGTAAAAATATAACATAATAGACAATAAACAAATCTCATGACGCAATAGAAGACACCCTAGGAACCCTGAGGAAGAGAAGGTTAAGAGTGGGCTGATTTGTGGAGGCAGATGATCCAGTTAGATTTAGACCAGTGGTCACTGGGTACCTAAGAAACATGATGTTTGGTACAGGATTTCTCAAACCTTAATGTTCATACTAATTTACTTAGAGATTTGTTAAAATACAGCTTCTGATTCAGAAGGTCTGAGGTAGAGACTGAGATTCTACATTTTTAATAATCCCCTGGGTGGTAAAAATGCTACTCGTTCTCAGACTATAGTCTGAATAACAAGTCTAATAAGGCAATTGGATAATCAGTTTTCAGATATATGCTCTCCAGTCCTTACCTCCTCATTCCATTGTTCACTCTCTGACTGGGGATAACACTGGCTGTTGCCAAAATGAAGAGAAGAGACACTGAGGGGATTTCCAGATAGGGGCACCTTCACCAGAGGGTCACTGTAGATAGCCACATGACTGGAGAAGGAAAGATGCCTGTTGGTTGATGCAAAGGATTCATTCACTATTTTGTACCTTCAACTCACATTCACTAACCTTCCTTTTCAAAAAAATGCAAAGATGAATGACTTAGCCCACCAATGCAAGAATTTAATAATGCAGCTCAGTATGCCTGATAGCCTGGAATTGTGGCTTTGAGAAAAGGTGATGTAACTGACAAGTTACAATTCAGAGGATGAAAACCAGTATGAGTGAGGTATAGGGTAAGACACTAAAATGAGAATCAAGGCTGAATGAAGAAAAGGTCAGAGCTAGAAGGTAGTCTCTTAAAATATTCTTTGACTTTTTGAGATAGTGCCTAGATCCACTCTAGATAAGAATAAATTACTAATGTGCTGAGAGTACAATCCTTTCTTCATCAGGCACTCTCAGCCCAATGCCCATGTCATGTAAGTTCTTCAAGGACCTACAAAATTGTTTGAGGCCAGAATATAAAATCATTGACTTACAAATGTGAATTAATAATTGTTTGTTGCCAAAATATACTATTATTTTAAACTTATCAATTGTTCAGTTTAGTATTCATAAAAATTCCATTACATCTGAAAACTATTCATAAGTTAAATTTGCTCAAGTTGCAAAAATTCCTGAGCAGGCATTATGATTGCCAAGAAATCCTAGCAAATTGACAAGTAAGTTTCTAGTGGCCAGTAATTTATAAAGCATCAAACAGCAATCTTTTTCTTATTTTACAGGAAAATACTTATTTTTTAATTCAAGCTTTGGGTTGAGTACATATTAATACATATAATGTGATATGAGATCTGAGACCTGGTATTTACCTTAGAATGTGGCAGTACTTTGTGGAAAGCTATAAACTGAAAAAGAGAGCTATATCTCCAAGTGACAATAATTGTCCAGGTGAAAATTATGCAATTTCTAGGGTTTCACTCAAAGTAGTCTAAGGATAAAAGACACAAATTAATTCATTCAGTTAACAGTTTTACTGAGCACCTACTATGTGACAGACGCTATTACAGACAAAGGGATACAATAAAGTTAGATAAAGCAGTAGGTAACAGTGTACTTTGGCATAGAACTCACTAAGCCTCACCACACCCACACGAGGGCCAGGTGAGACCGACTAAAGGAAAATGGACCTCCAGGATGTCATGGAAGGCCACCCTTGCTTCTCACAGATAATGAAGAAAATTCACATTAAGTGCCTACTTTGTGCCAGACTAGACTAAACACTGTCTAATTAATTCCTATTGAATCCCCATGACAATTTTGTGGAGTCTCTTAATTCTTATATTAACAATAAGAAAACTGGGCTCATGATCAGATAGCTAGTTAGCGAATGGGTCACTTAGGATTCAAGCCAGCCCTGATTACTTCATACTTGGAAAGTTCTCTGAGTTGGCTTGATTGATGAGAGCTAGAGACTATTAGTGCTGCGCCTCTTTACCACTGGCCAGAAACACAGGCCCCAACCTGGCTTTGTCAGAGAACCCATGACAGTGACCTTGAAGGTATTGGATGTGCTTTGGCTCTGTCCTCACTTACCAACCCTTAAATAAACATCTCTCTGGCCCAGGGAATGGTTATCTGCATCTGGGGAGCCCTCGTACGCCTGGGGCTGCAGCAGTGCTTCGCCTTGGGATCAGAACTCTAATGTCCTTCACATTTCTAACCAGCATGGCCGAGTGCTCCTTTCCTCCCTATGGGTCCTCTGTTCAGGTCAGAAGTTCTCTGACCTCCATGGGCCTGAAGAGGCAGTGGACGTGCTTCTCCCAGCTTCTGGTCTTCTCCCTTCCTGCTTTATTTTGGGTTATTGTATTTTTTCTATTTTTTCAAGATAGGTAATATGTTTAGTTTTAGTTTTTCTATAATAATTTTCCTATGAGAACAGCTTTTTGAAGTGACTATAAATTTTCAGTATAAAACATATTTATTTCTTTTTAAGATTGTAAATTCGGTTTTAAATTTTGATTATACCAAGTGTTTTATATTTACTCTTATTCTCTATGTAGCGACATTTTGGTTACTTTTCAGTATTTGTTTTTAATTGTATTGAATTTTAACCATACAATTTACCTCATAAAATCTTTACCTTTAAAAATATAATAAAATGTCCTTTCTAGTAACACCTATAACTAATTTTATAAATTTTATTGACATATAAAAATGTATAATAATTATTTCAAGAAACTAAAATTAATTAAAATGAAATTCACTAAGAATTAAAATCAATTTGTTAATTGTTTCACTCAGTTCTTCATTGCCTTAACATATTTTTCTCTGCTAGTTATGAAAACTAAAAAATTAGAAATTTCAAGAAGCCCAGAGTTTCTCAGTAATGTGGAAACTTAAGTGGGACTGGAGAATGAGATTCTTTAAATCACATTGTCAAGCAGAGGTCAGGGAGTAGCCTCAGCATTAGAAGTCAGGAGGTGGGTACTTCTGTGGGTTTGTGACTGCAAAGCGCCATGAAGACAGGTTCTGGGCTCCTGGTCATACTCTGGGGTTTTTTAAATTATTATTATTCATGTGCCTGATACGTGGGTATGATAAGTTAGTGGAAATTGTATGATGTTTATACATTTCTGTATATATGTTATTCTTTTTCAAAAAGTTTTTTAATGCAACCACAAGGTAAAGTTATTTAATGTCATTTGTCCTTTCCCTATTCCCCAATATTCTACAAATATTGATGTAAAGGAAATATTGATTCCACCTTTACATGTTTGTTTTTAAAAACTGCTTCACATTCCTGCTCCTTCCTTTCTTCATAGTTCCTTTCCCACACATTAGTCAGGATAGTTTAACCAAAGTTTAACCCAGCATTTCTATGGCTGAACCTTATCATGCAAAGCCTTATACAGGTGAGGAGAATGAATGCCTTGTCTCCATTCAGAAAACATGACCTTTAAATATCACAGTAGCAGAGGAAGAGAAATCTGGAGAGTTCATCTGACTTTTAAGAGCCAGATCTATAAGTGGCTTATACCACTTCTACCCTCATTTAATGGCCAGAACCCAGTCACATAGCCCCAAAATAACTGAAAGAGAATTTTAGGGGAAAGGGGCTGTCATTTTGCTTCTGGTCACATGCCTTTATGGTCTAGAACATAATGTTTCACATGTCAACCCTACAATTTCCCAGCTGTTCAAGATATCTCTTAATCCTTCAAACCAACTCTTAAACTCATTAAACTGGTACCTTAATCCCTTTTCCTTCATCATAAAGCTAAATGATGTATGGAAACATTTTGCTTTATTAAGAACAAAAAGATGCTAGTGTTTATTTCTAGCTAGGATTGAGGTGGGAAAAGGAGAGTTTTACTTATCTATTTACTTATTTAACATCTTTAACTTTTCTTGGACATTCCTTAGCTCTTGCCCAAGTTTACCTTTGATAGTCTCAGCTAAGCAATTTAATAAAAGAATCAGACTCATGATATAATCAACAAATGGCTTGATTATTTTCTCCCCCTACCTATTCAAACCCATTCTGTGAGCCTAATTTTTTTTCCTGCCAACTAGATGAAATTTAAGGCAAGTCTCATGGTTTCATGGTTAATCAATACCAATAAAAGCATTGTTCCCAGCTACTTACAGTTATGAAAACAATTTCAGGTCAAAAATTAAAATATCTAGTCCTATGTAATAGTCATAGGATTAACTCCGTTTAGAATTAAGTATTTTTACTATCAGACATGCTTCAAGTATAAAATAGGTGAGGTCAATAGTTTGGCATGCCTCAAACACTGAACCATTGGGATAAGTCACTGGTGGTCTCATTGAAGACTTTCCAAGGCTTGAAGTAAAAAAAAAATGTTCTACCCTTTCAAATAAAAAGTTTCTTCTTCTAATTTTTATTCAGCTATTTTATATTCTTGATGGCTGAGGGAATAAGAGACTCCAAACTGGTTTTGAATACTTCCTTGAAATTCTTGCATGGTGGTCTCATACCTTATTCTGTGATATAAGTTAATATTATGCTCCTGAAGCCCTAGCCCAAACTGATACCTAAAAGTCCCATTTTAACATCTCATTATATTTGATTTAAGTAAAAACTTAAGGAATTGAACCTATACCCACCTGATTCCAACTTCTGTATTTTTTCTACTATTCCAGATACCTGCACCTCTGTCAAATTAAGGATGCCATTCTGAAATTATTTAGTGCTTTTAGTGGTTTTTATTTTGGTACTGGAAAAGATGTCTTTTTAAATGTGTATTGTGACACCCTTCCTTTTTCAGTGATTTTTTTTCCATTTTACCAAGAAATTGAAAATCAAAAAAAAAAAACTATTGGTTTCCCTTTTCTTGGTCAAGTGAAAATTTTTAATTAGCTCATAAGACCAATAAATAGTGCAGTTTTAATTTTTATCAAACTATAATCTTGTGGCATTAATTCTTTTCTTAGAGAAATGAGGAGGTTTAGTGGAGTACAAAAAGAAAATTTTTTTCTGACAAATGCTCGGAAAAAGTATTTGAAAGCTTTCACTGCTGGTTACTAACTCTGAAGCCTATGTTTTCCAAATTTTCACTTCTATAACAGCAAATGTGTAACTGTCTCTGCATCTTTTGTGTGATATTGTTGTATTCATTGTAGGCAATAAATTCAGGGCTATCTGACACCCCTTCTCACACAGAGCTTTGGTCACGTGATCAACTGTTCAGAAGTCACTAGGGAGATGTCGTCCCACAGCTTAATTATTTCCCTCACTCATTCTGTCCACCTCTTCCGACAACTGCTCTACAATGAAAGCAAATTGAAAGACAATTCTGTGTAAAACACAATTCCTCTTTTTTTAATAAAAATAATAAAAATCTTCCCAATAGCATTTACCCAATCACATAAAAAATCCAGCAGGATCTATTTGTAGAAACCAGTTTTTGAGAATGACCCACAAATACAAATCTTGCAGGCACATATAGCACCCTACCATGGCAGGACAGCAGGTGAGATTTCTGCTCCTGAACTCTTACCCCAAAAGTGTTCAACTGTGTAATTTAAGCAACTCCTAATTCATAAAGACTTGAAATATTTTTTCTATAAATTAATGTTTTGTATTATTATAAGTTAAAAGAAAAATGTGAACATTTTCTCCCCAGCACACCTCTTAGGAAATCAAAGTTAGAAGCTTGGTCATATATTTTCCTACCTTTCTTCAGAATCATTTAAACATTTTCAATCATGCATGCATATGTAAAAGGTAAATTCTCTTTCACAAATATTTTTAAATGATATCATACTATAAACATTATTCTACAACTGTATTCTTGCTTATATAAGGTATTAATTGGGCTCTAAATGTGACTACAGATAACAGATCCAATAAGAAGACAGAAGTTTCTGAAACTCCACACAGTGAGCCAGGTATCCAAGACTTTCTATCTTGTTTCCCACGCTCCCCAAATAGGACCCACCATCCAGATGGCCTAAGTTAGTTTGCCATCACAAACATGTTCCAGAAAATAAGGTGGAGGAAAGAGGGAAGAAGAGACATGCCCCATCCCTCCTTTTCAGAACATAACATGGAAATTTCCCATTTCACTTCCCCTCATAAATCATTAACCAGGACCTGGTCACATGACTATACCTTGCTGCAAGGAAAGCTAGGAAATATAGTCTTGTCCCCTAGTAGCTGTGAGCCCAATTAAAATTCAAGGAAAGAGATAGACATATTTGTGGAGAGAGGGTTAACTAGTAGCTTTTGCCCCAGATAGAACTCTTACATGTTGCTCTAAATTATTCTTTTTAATAACCACTCAACTTTTAAAGTATGGGTATATCATAGTTTATTTCAACCATTTTTCTATTTCTGAAAATTTGCACTATTTCCAGGTTTTTATTGTTATCCCTTTGCCATGACAAGCAAAAGCACTTGAATTTGAGTGGACATTTATCAGATATATTTAAACAAATGCATCGCATTTTAACTCTCCTTGACTGACCCGTAAGGGGACTGTCAGGTCTTTCTTCGTCCATATTAAAGAATCTTGAAGAAGGACAAAGAAAATCATGTAAAAAACCACAATCCTCTCTTGTTTTCCTTTGTCTTCTCAGTGCTTGTTATTGTTTTTCTCAGTGAAAGGGGCTGTTGTAGATCATGCAAATGGAACTAGACATATGTAGTTAACTAAGTGGAGGTGGTCTTTAGGGAAGAACAATGACTTTGCTTATTTTTTTCAGGTAATAGATTGTGACCTCGATTCTAGGAAGTATATCTTTTAGCTTATTTTACCCTTCAAGGCTGAGGGTTTGTAACTATGAGATTCCTGGCAAGAAAATACCTTTGGGTTAGAATAGGAATTTTCTGTAACCTGAATGCATAATCATAATGCAGTTCTTTGGAGAGAGGCGAGAATAAAAAATAAAAGGAGAGAGAGAGCATGAGAGAGAGAGAAAGAGAGAGGAAGAGAAGGACGAAGGAAGAAAGAAAAAGTTGTGCAGCAACATACAGGCACCAGAAGTATGTTCAGGAAAAAGGGCCTCTGTAAGTTAAATCTATTTGGTTGTAAGTAACAGAAAATAATTCAGATTGGCTTAAAGAAGGGATGAGGGAGAGTTTATAAAGATATACGAGTATCTTAGAAGGCAAAAAGAAGGTAAAATCAGGGAAAGGTGGAAGCAAAAAAAGGGAAATCTCTCTGGAAATATACTTTTCCCTCTGAAGACCAGTCTTTGATCCTTCTCTATGCATGTGTAAGCAAAAGGTAAACATCTCTCTTCAAACAAGGAGCCCAGACTGACTCAGTCATATTCTCAATTCCAAGTTCCCAGGAGAAAAATTTTGTTGTTCCAACTTGAATCAGGAGCCTTTCCTGGGTCCATTCAACCATGGCCAAAGAGGCAGAGACTAGTAGTACTAATCTGGCTGCCAGGGCAACATCCCTATGAGTAAAGGTGTATTCTCTAAGAATGTACATTATTGTGAGCTGGAAACACAGCCATGTACATAACTGAATTAAAAACAAAACCAAGTGCCTAACTTAGGTCTCTTAATAAAGGAAAGATAAGATATACTACCTGAAGTAATGTAAATTTCAATGTTATCATAGCCATCTCTGGACATGTTTCCTGGATTAAAAATTCATATTACAGCAAGATGGCAGAGTAGGTAAATGTTTGTGTTTGCATCCTCTCATGACCACATCAAAATTACAACTAAATTACAGAACATTGAGAATTGCCCGAAGTCTAGCTGAACAGAAGTCCTATAACCAAGGACATACAGAAGAAGCCAATTTGAGACTGGTAAGAGAGGTGAAGATGCAAAAGAGGCTGGTCCCATCCCACAAGTGGTGGTTAAAAATTGGAAGGGATATCTAGACTGCAGAGGTCCCCCCTGAGGAACAAGTGAACCCAGCCCCACACAAGGCTTCCCAGCCTAGATCTCCAGTGATGAGGACAGAAGTCCCCATAAATTATGGCTGTGAAAACAAGTGAAGATTGTAGCTGAGGAAGGCAAAGTGCGGCTGAATGTCCCGCACATGGACTTACTTGCTGATGGACTCTCTTGCTCTGAGCTCCAGCACTGGGGCAGCAGCTTGAAAGATGTCAGGAACATACAAAGAGAAACTGTATTGTCTTGCTTCTGAGCAATGTCTGGAAGGGCAACTTTCTCCCAGACAGAAGTGTAGGTAGAAACCATTATTCCTTTGTTGAGCCCTCCTTCCCACAGCCTACATGCACAGGCAGGCACCATATCTGAATCTCCATCAAACTGGCTAACATCATTCACTCTACTTTGGTGATTCCCTGAGACCCCACCCTACCCTTGCAGGCCCACATGAGCCATTTCCTTGGGCTTTCCCATACAAATGGTTTGTCTTGGCTCAGACTGCAGACATTCCTGAAATCTCTCAAAGGTTCATAGAACCTAAACAAGCAGCATCTGGCCTCAGTGTGCCCCAAACCTCTTGCTAAGCAGCCCTAAGCCTGGCACTAGCTGCAGCCAGCACTGGTTCACAGCTTAGCCTCTTCCAGGCACCTCCAAGAACACTGTGGGTAGAAGATATCTGCAGATCTGTTGTGGTTCATGCCAGGCAACATGAAGCAGTGCAAAGCCATCAACTGAACTTGACCAGGAGGCCATGGAGCCAGTATACTCAGTGTCTGGCTTCAGAACAAGCCAGATCACCTGACCACCTCCACAGATGGCACACACAGAAGGCAGATTGAGAAAACACCAGAGCCCTACTAAAGCAAATTTTGCTCGTCAGGGTCGGCCCTGGCACAATAGCTCCTAACTATAGTCACCACCAATCCTCACAATTGATTAACTGAGGGTCAATTCCTCCCATTGATGAGCAAATAGAAACCAAGACTCAACTACAACAGGAGGGCACACACAACCCATACAGGGGGCACATGGAGCACCCAGATACATGACCAGGGAGATTACACTACTGGGCCCCAAAAGACACCTACTACATAAGGCCACTCTACTAGGACAAGGAGACGTAGCAGCAACACTTAATCTATAGAAACAAACACAGAGAGGCTGCTAAAAAGTGGAGACAAAGAAACATGCCCCAAATGAAATGATAAAACAAAGCTCCAGAAAAAGAACTAAACAAAATGGAGACAAGAGATCTACCAGAAGCAAGAGTTCAAAACACATGTTATAAGGATGCTCAGTGGTCTCAGTGAGAACTTCAACAAAGAGATAGAAAACATAAAAATGGAGGTAGAAAACATTTTTAAAAATTAGACATGAAGAAGATAATACCTTAAATAAAGAATACATTAGAGGGAATCAACAGATTATATAAAGCAGAGGTTGAATCAATGATTTAGAAGATAGGTAGCAGAAAACACCCAATCAGAACAACAAGAAGAAAAAATAATCTTAAAAAGTGAAGATAGATTAAGGGGCCTCTTGGACAAAAACAAGTGTACCAACCTTTGCATCATTGGAATATTAGAAGGAGAAAAAAGAGAGCAAGGACCTGAAAACCTATTTCAAAAAATAATGACAGACAACTTTCCTAACCTGGTAAAGGAAATAGATGTACAAGCCAAGGAAGTACAGAGAGTCCCAAACAAGATGAACCCAAAGAGGCCTACACTAAGACACATCATAATTCAAATGCCAAAGGTTAAAGACAAAAAGAAATCTTAAATGCAGCAAGAGAAAAGCAATTAGTTACCTACAAAAGAGCTCTCCTAAGACTGTTAGTTGACTTCTCAACAGAAACTTTGCAGGCCAAAAGAGACTGACATGAAATATTCAAAGTAATGAAAAGCAAGGCCCTACAATCAAGATTACTTTACCTAGCAAAGGTATCATTTAGAATCAAAGAACAAATAGTTTCCCAGACAAGAAAAAGCTAAAGGAAATCATCATCACTAAACCATATTACAAGGAACATTAAAAGGCCTCTTGAAGAATAAGAAAGAAGAAGAAGAAGAAGAAGAAGAAGAAGAAGAAGAAGAAGAAGAAGAAGAAGAAGAAGAAGAAGAAGGAATGAATAATATGAATAATAAATTGGCAATAACTACACCCCTATCACTAATTACTTCAAATATACATAGATTTAATGCCCCAATCAGAAGACAAAAGTTGGCTGACTGGATAATAAAACAAGACATCTACATATGCTGCCTACAAGAGACTCACTCAGAACAAAAGACACACACAGACTAAAAGTAAAGGGATAGAAAAAGATATTTCATGAAAATAGAAACAAATAAAAAAAAAGCTGAGGTAGCAACACTTATATCAGAAAAAATAGACTTTAAAACAAAGGCTATACCAAGAGAGAAAGAAGGACTCAGTAATCCCACTTCCAGGTATTTATCTTAAGAAACCCAAAACCTACTTTATAGAAATGTGTGCAGTTATATGTGCATTGCAGCATTATTTACAATTGCCAAAATATGGAGGCAACGTGGGTGTCCATCAATGGAGGAATGGATAAAGAAAAGGTGCCATCAAAGGCCATAAAAAAAAAAAACAAAATCTTGTCATCTACAACAACATGGATGGACCTAGAGGATATTGTGCTGAGTGGAGCAAGCCAGTCAGAGAAAGACAAATGCCATATGTTTTCACTTATATTTGGAATCTAAAGAACAAAATAAATGAACAAACAAAGCAGAAACAATCTCATAGATACAGAAAACAAACTGATGTTTGCCAGATGGAAGGGGGATTGGGAGAATGGGTTAAGAAGTACAAGTTGGTAATTACAAAATAGTCATGGGGATATAAAGTATAGCTTAAGGTGTCAGATGGGTATTAGATTTATTGGGATGATCACTTTGTGAGTTATATAAATATCTAATCTCTATGTTGCCACCTAAATATACAATATTGTACTCCAACTGTAATTAGAAAATTAAAAAAATATTAAAGATTCAGATTATAATGTTAAGGATTAATTATAATAAATGCAGCAATTCTTGTCGACAATATATGCAAATCTTAGCATTCAAACCAAGAGATCTGGAAAGGTCATTAGTTAGTGTACAAATATCTAACACGACGCCAATGGACAGGAAGGAAGTTTTAGGTTTTTCTCATCACACTGGGACCCAACTATCAAGAAACCTTACACATATAATGACCTCCCTGCTCTAGGAAGATGTAAGTCAGGACAAAGAAGTTAAATTAATAGTATTTCCCATATATAGCATGAAGTTAAGCTGTTTGAAACAGAGGAATGAAATGTTCTCCAGTACCCACAAGGTACACTTTATAGCCACTCCCATAGATCTATCCACTTGCCTCTTTCCCGGACCTCCTTGTCCCCAGCCTTCCAATCTTTCTCCTAATAGGTCTCTGACCAGCCAGTCAAGCCATTCACATTCACTATTCATCATAGGAGTCCTTTCATATTCATGCCTTAAACCATGTCTCCTTCCATGAAAGTATGCATCCAAATAAACTACTCAAAATTTTGCCCTTTGAGAGGGTTTAGGTCTTCATTCGTTATACTAATCTTTGCCATACCCTCAGGATGCTATATTGTTTTTATTTATAATTGTTTAAGTAATTTGTTGCTGAATATAAAATTACTACGAAATGTAGGGTGGCTTAAAATAGCAACAATTTTATTACTTAGCATAATTAACAGGGTCTTAACAGGATCATTCTTCTGTTGGTCTTGTTTAAAATCTCTCATGTAGATGAAGTCAGATATCAGCTGGGCCCAGAATGTCCAAGATAGCACCACTCACATGGCTTGCACCTTAGCAGAGATGGCTGGCAGTCTGGGCCCTCTCTTTCCATGTAATCTCTTCATGTAGCTACCTAGAACTGGACCCCAAGAGCAAGCATTCCAAGAAGACAAGCCCTTTATCAAGACTTTGCTTGCATCATGCCAGCTCTTATCCATTTCCCCAAATGATGGGGTTTTCATCACCACTTTGCCAGGGATCTAGCCCCCAAATTCTATTTTGAATTCTGTTTCCTAGAACTGTGCCTGGCGTCAACCTTCTTAGGTGGGCTTTCTGGCAACAACTTTAAGATAGAGGTTAATTAAGTCATCTTGTTGGGAATAACTCTTGTAAGCAAGTATGAGAAGCAAGACTGGGGCAGAGAGGAATGTTGAACTGTGATTCAATGGCAACAAAAACTAAGCTGATCCCATGAGGAGCTCTAAAACTGGAATGGCTCTCCAAAGAGAGCCCATATTGAGGCAACGGGATCAGGCATTTATAGCACCACATCAACGTGTCCTTGGAGCAAGGTAGCTCCCTTTGTCAAAGGGCAGTTGCTGAGGAAGGACTCTATTGTGAGCCATCAGCAGGCCATATACCTATTTAATCAGGGAATTAGTGCCTTCACCTTATGAAACAAGCTAGAAGGCACATCCCAGCATCCACTATACAACCCAAAGAAGAGAATTTTCTTTACAAACCTAATCTTATAAATGTGCTTATTAATAATAATGAGACACTAAGACAGCATAACTATGTTCCAAGGATACTTAAAGACCTATCAACAAATAATAATGGCAGGACAGTGAGAAAGACAGCAAATATCAAAAGTCTAAAAGCCTCAAAAGCCTAAAATCTCAAGACTAGTCAGAGAAACAAATTAAAAAGTGGACTCAGCCAGTGCCATTGACCGGGGCTCTGGTTTAAATCATCTTGAACTTGAAAAACAGTTCCCAGTTGCAGACCAAGAATCTGCTGTTGCATCCCAGAACCTGCCATCTGATTTTTCTGGTAAAATTACTTCTGCCCTAGGAAGTTATAAAAATAAGAGTGAGAATGAGAACACGGATATGAATAGAAACAATAAAACATCGAAATCAATAGAGTAAGTGTAAGAATAATGTCTGCAATCATTGTGATATTCAGTGCATTTCATCTCCTTCTTAGGATATTTAGATAATTCAGGAGAATCTGATACATTGGACTTGAGAAAAATAACTGTTCAAGAATTTCAAATAAGTTTCTAAGTTGCGGGGGAGAGAAGCTACTCAAAATCCTAAAATTTTACTTATTAGTTGTGTTAAATGGTGTGTAAATATTTAAAAGAATATTAATTATTTAATGATTAAAGAAATGTTTATTGTTTCACAAAGTCCAAAAGGTTAATAAATTGAGCATCAGAGGAAAGATAAGTGGTAGCAAATGTTCCTTTCCAATCACATACACACACAAAAAAAAAAACATGTCAGAGAGTAAATAATAGAATCAAGAGAGACAAGCTCACAAATGCAAAATTATCTTACCCCAGGTTTGGTACAGAGCTTAATATATGTTAGTAATGTTTTAACCATAAAATCCACCATATTCAAAAGACAGTACAAAGCAAGACAGTTCAAAGCTAAATATAAGTAATTGCTTATTTTCTACAGCTTTACTCTTTTTATATACATTGTGTCCCATTTGCCACACAATCGTGGGCTGACTCTACATGCAAATATTTATGAAATTCTCTTGGTTGGCCATGACATTGGAGGGGCTCTTTATCTGGTTCTCAATCAACTCCTTCCATCCTTTGTTCTTCCTAGAAGACAGCAGATAGAGCGTGTTTCAGAGTCCCAGAAAATATCAGCGGAAACTGGAAATTATTTGAGACTTTATCCAAAGTCATGTCCACTGAGAAGGCTGCTCTACTTAACAGGTTGGAAGAAAATCAGAAAAATTAAAACAAATTCAAATTTATTTTTGTGGGGTACAATAAACAGAAAACACTAAATTTCTAACACTTCAGAGAAGCCAAGAACCAAGCAAAGATTTAGATTTTAAAACCAATTCCTTCCCAAGTGTGTTTTTAAATACTCAGGCTTCCAAAATGCATGCTGTACACACAAAACGACTCTCCTAGAAGTATTAAAGCAAACCCCAGTAAGTTTATTTCCTTTTCTCTGTAAAGCATTTAAGTTCTGCACCTGCAATGGAAGAACTCTGTCCCTGGACTAATAACTTCTCTTGGAAGTTTTTAATCCTCAAGTTAAATGTAAGTGTGAGAGCTTCCCACCTCAATTAAAAGCCACTTTAATGTCAAAAAAAAAAAAAAGCGAGTACACAATGTCCACTATGTTCTCACAGATTTGCATTATTGGGGTGTGAGGGATTGTTGTTGTTTTAGTCTCTTAATTTTCTTTTCATTTTATATTGAGTTAGTATTTACTTTCAAGTCACTTTCCTGAGCCAATTTTTCAGCAAACATCAGCCAAGCTGACCTAGGGCTGTCCCTAGGAGAGAGTCCCTGATGACTCATCTGCACCTAACTGTCATACTCCAGCATTTCCTGCTTCCCAACAGATCCACAAAACATGGAGTCCGTGCCCTGGAGAAAGACTTTTCTGGTCCTCCAGAAAAGGTGCTATGAAGGAGAGGAAATATTTCTGGTCTTCAGAGGCCTGAATTCCAACACCAGTGCTGCCACTAGCTGGCTGTGTGACCTTGGGCAAGTAACCTCCCCTTTCTGTGTCTGAGTTCCCACTGGAACTAACACTTTTAACCTTACTGTTCAGTTTTCCCCCTTTGTCTCACAACTTAAAAAGCTGAAAAGAAAGCCCAGGTGTTCCCTTGGGGGAGTTTTAAGTCACTCAAGCCTCTTTCAGCACATGGAAACCCTCACCCCAATCCCAACCCCTAATCACCATAAAAACTCTAATCCAAGTCCCCTTTCCCTCCTCTCTCAAGCCATTTTTAGATCTGCCTGGGATTTACTCTGCTTCCCCCAGAAAGCCTCATTATATGGATAATGAACCTTTTCATTTCCTCTTGATATGCGGTATAATCAGTCTCAACATCTGAACCAAATTTGGGGCTGAAGTCCATCCAGGTTCTTCAAGGTGGTCACAACAGACAATCTCTGAAATCTTTGTCCTAAGATGTATAAATGTATAATGAGCTGCATGCTAAAATTAAAAGTTTCTGGTAGCCACCTTAAAAAGGGAAAAGGAAACAGATGAAATCAATTTTAACAATATAGTTTATTTAACTCAGTATATCCAAAATGTTATCATTTTAACATGTAATCAATAAGAAAATTATTAAGGACATGTTTTAACATTATTTTTTACCCCCACACTAAAACTTAAGAAGCTGGTATTTCGCACTACAGCACATCAAAATCTGGACTATCCACATTTCAAGTTCCCAAAACCCAGATGTGGCTCATGGCTACTGTTTTGAACAGTGCAGTTCTAATGAGATCCCAATGAAGTGTCAAGACTTCTAAAACTATTATTGTTATAAACAATATTGTTGTATCACCATATTCATCAAAACTAAAAAGCCATCAATTATAAAATGTGTCCTTGTTTCATATACCACCAAAAAAATTGTAATTATAAATCCCATAAACTGTTAAATAAATTCAAAATTCAGAGGTTTTAAACTGTGAAAAAAAATATGGATCCTAGAACTGATTTAAATATATATATATATTTAAATATATATGTATATATTTAAATAAATAAATATTAAATATATTTATTATCCTAAAGGAGGTCTGACCCCAGGGAAAAGTGTGAAGTGAAAAAAAAAAAACAATGTCTTTTGTGCTATCACCTATTTTCTATGAGATTCTCTCTTTCCCCTTTGACCTCTCTACTTAATTCTTGTCGATCCTTGCTTTAATTATCATTAACTGGTGAGGGAGTGCTCATTGATAAGCACTCATTGTACTATAGGACTTCTCGATGTGACACTTGTATTTTCAAAGAGGACATCTAAAATGAGATATTTATTGAGCACATTTATTGTGCTATGCAGCGAGCTCACCTAATCCTTCCAACAACCCTGTGAATTAGGTATTATTTTCATTTCCATGGGGAATTAAAAAAAAGCAGATTCAGAGAGTTTGAATAACTTGGATCCAAGGTCAAACAGTGTCTAAATGACAAGTTTAGCTTTCAAACCTAGATCTATCTGATTTAAGAGGCCAGGTATTTTCTCTATAACCCAAAGAAGTCAAAAAGTCAAGATGACAGGTTGGGTCCCAGAAGTCAACTACTTACCTAGTCCTCTTTCTAATAAGACCACCTGACCCCTTCACAAAGAAGTGAGTATTGAACTGTCAGAAACACCATCAAATGCCAGTTCTGGCCCAAGTATTTGGCCACCCATGGTGTTTCAACAGGTTTTCTTTGCAGGACTGCAAGAAGCCCTTGGAACTGACAATCCATTTTAAGAGGGTGCACCATCCTGAGTTTCAGGAAGCACTTCAGTGAGCTGATGCAAGTGCACACACAAAAAGAAAGGGCCGCATGTGCATTTCTGGCGGTGAGACTCTGCATTTGAGTAGCACAGCTCATCACACGTGACACAATGGCTATACAGCTGCAGTTCTCAGGAGCCCTGTAGCCAGGGTTGGGCAGACATGACTTGATTATTTCCTCCATGGGCTTGACAGCAGCAGCCTAAAGACCTCACTCAGATCTGAACGGCTGCCTGGAGAGCAGGCCAGATTGAATTCCAACCCAGCTGAGAGAGTTGAAATGTGAGAAGGAGGTATTCTTCAGGATAACCAGGGTCAAGGCAGCACATAGCATAAGCAATGTTTTGAAACACACAGGCAAAGAATTCTTCAGTTAAATCTTTCAGCTGAAGGTGTGGGCAAGTATCAAAACTGCTCTTAAGCACTATTTATCATAGACAAACTATGACTATTAGGGAGAAAGTAAGAAAGAAAAGAGTAGTAGGCTACCTTAATAGAGAAATATGACCTTGTAAAAAAGTGATCCAGGCTCTGTCAATGATGTAGATTAGAAGCAGGCTAATTTATGAAAGAATTTTCCTGCTTCTTTAAACTGGAAGTCAGGACATCTCAAACATTGATCATTCTTGGCCACTACTACAAAATAAAGATACTTTACTGTTTGGTTCACATCTTCCTACAAAAATCCACTCTGAGTTGTTTGTGTCATTATTCTCCAATTTCTAGATATTCAGAATACTTAAATCAAGAACTGCTACTGCAAAGGCTAAGCAAGACTCATCACAAGACAAGCCCTCAATAGCTTTCCATGAACAGCCTTGGTGTGTGGGAACTAGGAACCGCTTTTCCCATCTATCCAACTTGTACAGTTGGGTGGCCTGAGACAGGCAGCAGCAGAACCTGGGAACATGCTGGCTGTTGACACCCTCTATCTGACACACTTCAACAGCTGTGGCTGCCCACAGATCAGAACAGAGCCAGTGGTGGAGGTTATTGTAGACAGGGCTCTCATGGAAAGGAGCCCTGTCCACAATAACCATACCTCTCCTCAGTTGAGGAGAGCCAAGGAAGGAGCCAATTCCAAAATCCTAAAGGGTAAAAATTCAGACCAGTACATTGCAGAGCAGGCCTAATGGATAGATATAGGGGAAATAAATATCCTTCATTTATCTACAGTTCTCTGATCAAAATCAAAGTTAACCCAAATTCACCTACTTTTCCTAATTGTGAGTTGAATATCATTAGTTTTAATAATGGAAATAATAGATACTGTTACTGATTGCTTATAGCGTGCCAGGCCCAGTGTTAAGCATTTTGCTTACCTCATCTCATTTCGTTCTTACACCACTTGCCACAATCTGAGATTAACTTGTTCATTTTTTCATTATGATCTGTCTCCCTCACACAAATTTAGGCACCATGAGAATTGGAAGCTTATCCGCCTCACTCAAAGCTAGTTCCCCAGTGCCAAGAACGATGCCAGGTACATAAGAGGAACTCAGTATTGACTGAATAACTTTATCTTCACAGAAATTCAATGATGAAAACCTTTTGTCCTAATATTACAAATAAAAAGAGTCAGAGCATCTCAAAGTTTCATAGCTAGTGAGTGGCAGAACCAAGATCTGGACCTAGGTCTTTAAGAACAAAACCTATGCTCTGAAATATCAACAACCAGGTAGGAAGCTTTGGCTGAAGCTCTCAGAAGGCCCAATAAAAACAGGCTTAAACAAGTGAAAATTGTATAACAAGGAGTGCAAAAATGGAGATAGTCCCCAGATTGAGCATCCTCAAAGACAGTTTCTTAATCCTTCTCTTTGACTTGTCACCTTTAGCATGTGATTATCCTCTTGGGCTGTTGGCTCCCCTGGCAGTTCTAGGATTGGTACCAGAGGTGTGGACATCATCTGCAGACAATCTACATCTAAAGTAGCAGGAAAACTGCCCTGTCCTACAAATCTTGTTGAGACTAGAAAAATTTTTCCAGAAGCAGCCCCAGCAAACTTCTTCACTCATTGTATGTGCCAGAATTGCATCTCCTGACTATAGCCAACCTAAAAACATAATCAAAGAAATGAGATGACCATAATTACCTTAGATAAATAAATATTAATCCATAGTTGTTGAGAAAGGGCCACAGACTCTTCTCTTGGACATAAACATGCAGAATGCAGAGGAGGGTAAACAATTGGGGTTCTGTTAGTGTTCCAGTTGTTATTATTCCTTAAGAAATTATCTTAAACTTCAAACAACAAAGACTTAATTATTCCTATAGATAATTTGGAAAGGGCACAAAAGAGATCAGTTTCACAACATCAGGGGTTTCAGATGGGAAGATTAGGGGGCCAGAATAATTATCTGGAAGCTTCTTCACTCACATGTCTGGTGTCTAGGTAAGAATGACTCAAGGCTGAGCTCAGCTAGGATGGTTAATCAGAGTAGCTACACATAGCATCACAGTGTGGTTGGGGTTTCCACACGGCATGGCAGTCTCATGGTAGTCAGACTTCTTACATGGGTTTCTTGGGCTCCCAATGTAAGTATTCCAGTGAACAGGTAAGGAACTATATCACCTTTTATGAATCAGCCTAGGAAGTTATATAGCTTAACTTCCACAATACTCTATTCATTGAATCAGTCACAAGCCCACTCAAATTCAAGGAGAGATTACAAAGACTCTATCTCTTAATGAAAGAAGTATCAAAATATTGGTGGAGATTTTTTAAAACCAGCACTATTAGCAAAAAATAAGTAGGAAAAAAAACAGTATCTGCTAGAAATGAATTGCTTTTCAGAAAACAATCACAGAATAATCACATTTTTAGAAAATTAACAATCTCTTGCAAACTTTTTCTATAACTCTCTATCAGTGAGGCTAAAGGATAGACTACCTACCCATTGATTTCATCTATAATTTGGCAATCAAGAAGGCTGGTACTTTTCAAAATATACAAAGAACACATTTTCTGTTCCCTCACAGTTGTAAAGTTTAATGAGAAAAAAAAATGGGCTGATTCAGATCTCCTTTTCTTTAGTTTTTGCCACTGGCTAGAAGTCGTTTCTTCATGCTTCCTAGCTAGTGCGGTCACTCATGTGAAATGGACCCCTGTGCTCTGTTTGCTCTAGCTTAGCCATCTGTAAAATGGAGTTAGCAACCCCTCCTCGGAGGAGCAGATTCCTTCACTCTTTTTCTCTGTTTACAACAGACTTTAAGGTCCTTGGAGACTGTGCTGTTTAAATGCAAAATGTTTTGACTATCATTTCATTATTTGAAAAACTAAACAGCATAAGGATGCTTCTGCTGCTGTGTTGCTAGGTTACTAACAGACCTCTGTGCCTGCGCTGAAGTGTTGAGACTTGCTGCAGCTTGGCACCAGGGCAGGCTTTCTCGGGCAGAGATGAAGGTGAAAGAGTGGGGTGGGTGACCTAGAGTCAAATTGCTATGGACATCATTGGAAACAGAGGTTATTTAGCTACCAGATACCATGGCTATGGGTGCCTGTCTTTGAATCTAACAAATCAGCTTGTGCTATCAATACTAGAGATGGCTCAATACCCAGCTGGTGGGCTTAACCCTGACAAAGTTCAGATTGTGTCTCCGAAGGAGCCAAGTCCATATGCACTTCATTTTCCGGAGAGTTGAAAATGAGGTAATCAAATGTGTCAAGCAGGCAATTATACCTGGGATGCCTTTCATATGCTCAAGGCATGATATCGCCTCTCTGACATGTTTGCCCACGTTTTTTTTAAAAAGAAGAGGAAAAATAATCTCATGCTATTAATATCGTAACATTAAAAATATCCTTTCCTGAGCCAAGTAATCTCCTGCTGGCAGTTCCAAGGTGGCTGCTATTGTAAATGTCTAAAGGAAAATAAACTCTCCTAGATATGACATTTAAATATAGTGGCAAATAATTATACACAGGCACACACAGGAGGAGCACACCGCCGGGTGAGTACTATTTGTTAAATACATCCCACCGCTGAAGAAAACTTCCCAGTAGCTTTACCCTGGTGAGCCTTTGTCTCTTTAATAATGATTTAAACCTGGCAGCAGCATCCCAGTTCTCAAAAACCAGAGATATTTTCTCCCTTGCCATGTAATGGTGGAGAGTAATTTTAGAAAATTCTGAAATAATCTCATCAATGGTGATGTGATATTCAGTATTCATCTGAAATCCTCTACCCATCTGTTTCCTTCTAGAGCAACACGGAAGGAGAAAAAAAAAGAAAACAAAGTTGTTGCAGATGAATGAGGATGGGAAGTTGGGGAAAGGACAGAGAAAGAGAATGAGAAAGTAAAAAGATGACAGATGGAAATCAAGCTGTTGGCGAATTCTACCTGGGCAAGGCAGGGAAGTGGAAACCAGTCTTCCTCAAACACCACGAAGTTCGTTCATTCGTCACAAGGATTTACTGTGTACTTTCTCTGTGCCAGGCTTGTTCCCAGTGCTGGTGAGCAGCCGCAGCAACCCTGACTGGGATGTACAGCGGGCCAGAGAAACCAGTCAGCACAGAAATAAAGGCACGTTTACAGACAGCCCTGGGAGCTGGGAAGGAGAGCCTCAGGATGCCATGAGCACGCATGACTGGTAGATCTCATTGAGATCAGCGAGTCATGGAAGGCACACCTGAGTTGGTGAAATTTGCTCTTGAGAGAAAGTGGGAGCCTCTGGAGGGTGGCTGGAAATGAGGCCAGCCGGAGGAAGTCGTGGGCGTGCTCAGCATTAGGACCCGACCCCAAAGGCAACAGGAAGAGAAAGTGGAGCTCCTCCACAGGCGCCCTCGCATCTGGAATGAGAAATCCTAGTGCTTAGAGCCCGGTTGCGCCTGCCCTGCCCCTCCTTCCCTTTCCTGGGGCTCCCAGAGAGAGAGAGTGTGGTGTGTTCACACTATCTCTTTCTTATGTCTGGAATGAAGTCAAAGAAAATTGTTTGCCTTCATAATTTGGCATATTATCCCCTTTTTCAATCCGTGTCACTTTGCAGAGCATTTTCATCACTCTTCTATCCACATGAACTCCCCCCGCCCCCGCGTTGGTGTGTAATAAAATACTTTCCCAGGACTCTACTGTAAAGGAGGCTTTGTAGTAAGATATTTTCCACAATGAAATGGGAAAAGATCTCAATGTGTACAAATAGGGTAAATTTATATTATGCCGTCTTTAAAAAGAAATAAAATACATGTTTCTGGGACTGGGGGGAAAAAAATGCCACTTCTTTCTTTAATATTGAGAGTTCCTTAAGAGGACTGACCTCTTAAGGAGTATTACATTTGTTAACTGCAAATTAAGTTAATATCACATAAGCTTTGTGGGGATCTAGTACTGTCTTCTGAATCATTTTTCTTAATGCAGCATGGCCGCAACTTCCAGATGCTGGTAGCCTGGACAGAGATGGAAGGCAACATTCACAAGAACTGACTCTATCTATTCAAAGTCACATATGCCATCCTGCAATAAACTTTACATGTGCAAATTGCCTCAAGTGACTCTAATTGACTAGTTTCTAATGCCGTATCTTAACACCAAAAGAAATTAAAAACATTTTTATGGCTTATGTCCATGATACATTCCTTCAGAGGGTGCTGTATTTTTATCTGCCAATATATTAAGCTCTTCTTCTAATGCTTGTTTATGCATCACCAGTTCATTTTTTGTGACAATGAAAAAAAAAAGGATTTAAAAAATATCCATCCAACTGAGAGCTATTAACAGCCACAACCAAACTGAGTTCGAGCTTCCATTGTTCTTGATACTAAAATGTTTCAAAAGCAGTAAGAGTTGTCCAGCTTAATACCATTTATGATGTAGAAATTAAGCACCATTTTTCTAGGGATGAAAAATATTGGATGGACCTGACACTCTGCTCTGAGTTGTTCTGTCCTGGCCATAAAGCTTTGGATACTTTGTTGCAAAAGCATTTCCACTTAAGCATTATAAAGTTATAATCCAATTAAAGAGATCAAGCAAAGCCACTGTCCTTCATGTTTCCTTTTTAATCATAAGATGAAGATGATTGTGTTTTTGTTTTGTGGGTTTTAAGGGGATATTAAATCTTGGTCATGGTCTTAGTAGTCTCATTTTCCTCCTAATCCTGCTGCTCTCAAGAGGCATTTGGCAGGGACCTTCAAAGCTGCTCCATTTCTTTTGTCTCACTTCCCAGGAGCTTTGCAAAATGGTAACAGTGCCCACAGCTCCATGCCTCCAGCATGAGGCCCACCTCCTCCCAGTGAGAGCTCACATCTCACTCCTGCTTTGGAACTTAAACAATGGCATTGTGGGGTGGTTTTAAATTTTTTTTTTATCACAGCACTGAAAGCCAAAAAAATGTAAGAAATGGAACTAATTCCCATAGTATATACAGTTCTTCTGTTTCTTAGTAACTTTCATCTAAGGAATGGTAGGCTGATATGTTCAATAAAAGTTCTACAAATGCCTGTGATGATAGTGCACTGAGCTATAGTATCATTCCTCTTCCTTTGGGAGACCACATGCTATACAAATTTTGCATCATGATTCATAGAATCACTGACTGCTGTTGCTGAAGAGATCTTAGAGAACTCTTCAGCAAGTTTTCCTAGTTTTACAGGCAAAAACATCGAGGCTCAGAGATGCTCACTGACAAGTTCATACAGCCAATGGATGGCAGAGCTGGGCAGGAATCCAGGTTTCTTAATTTCTAGTATAGGACTGCTTGGGTCAAACTGCATTTCTGGATGACTTTATGGGCTTATAAAAGATATTCTATTGCACATTTTTTACTGATTATATAAAAACAGGTTAACTATTTGAATAAAGGAATAGATCAGTCATGTTGGTAGTGAAGAGGACTTTTCATTCAAAAGGCTAATCAGCTCTCCTGCTTCTGTAAATATGTTTGCTGAAAGGGCCATACTTGAAATTGACTAAAAACTCACCTTCCCTTTTGTTTGATCTGTCTAAGCAACAAATGTAATTTGTTTATACCCACTAGCAACTCCAGTGCTTTGTAACACTTTGTAACAGCCGGTAACCCATGGCAACTCAGGCCCTTTGTAATGCAATGTAACTACCTGCAACCATAGCAACTCCTGCTATTTTATAACGGTCTGAGGACAAATTAACCAATCAGCCCATGGCAAAAAGGTTTTGTATAAGGAGTGTTGCAACTGAGCTCCAGGCCCAGATCTTCAGAGTGCTAGCTCCTCTGGGACCTCTGAGGTAATAAATCTGAGTTCTCCAACTCTCCGAGTGCTGCTTGGTTTCTTGCCAGTCTGATTTTGGATTTTTCCTGCAACAGGAGGAGAAGTCTGTATTATGAAGATGTTAGTTTTCTTCAAATTAATTTATAGGCTTAATATATTGGATTCAGCAGATTTGGGATGGGGAAGTGTGAGTAAATTATTCTGAAGTTCATATGAAAGAATAAGAATTTTTTTTTAATTTGGGGGAAAAGTTAGTCATTGAAACTTTTACTACCACTTATAAGAATATATTATAAAAACACAATAATTATAACAGTGTACTACTGCTTCAGTAAGCACATATGGTAATAGGAAAAAAATCGATTTCCTTGAAGCAGATCCTAATGCATGTAAGAATTAAGTATATTTCAAAAATTACACTTAAATTTGGTGGGTAAATAAAATACTGTTCAGTGAATAATGTTGGTTTAGTTGGCCGCCTGTTTAGCAACACAATAAAATTAGATCTCTATATCACACTTGCACATAGGTAAATTCCAGGTAATTTAAAAATTTAAATTTCAAAAGTACCAAAGCAAATAAACTCATAAAAGAAAGAATTCATGAAAAATATCTTGGAGGTATGGAAGAGAAAGAAATCTATAAAAGTCTTACAAATACATTAATAAAAGAGAATCACACTAACAGGAAAATAGGCAAAATCTGAACAGAAAAAAATTACAAAAGAAGAAATGCGAAAGGGATGAACAGATATTTAATCTCAATAAGCATCAAAAAATACAACAGAAAAAAAAACATTGAAAAGTATTTCTTATCATGCTGATAAAAAGTCTTTTTTCCCAGTCTCTCTTTTTTAAAGATAACGTCAAATTTAGATGATAGTTCAGTCAAAAGATAATTCTTACACATTAATAAAAAGTATATCCACTGATAACAGCCTCAACAGATGGCAATTTGGCAATATGTATCAAAAACTAGAAAATGTTTTAAAACACTTTGGACTATTATTTACCATTCTAAGAATTTATTCAAGTAACTAAGAGATTACAAAATTAATTTTAAAAACTTTATGAACAAAAGCATTCCTCATGGTATTATTTATAATGGAAAACTTGAGAAATATTCTGAACATCAAAAATAAAGAAAAGTTAAACTGTAGCGTAGCCATGTGGTAACTATCATAAAGGATCTTGTTTCTGAAGAATATTGAAAGACACGAGCTATAAATTTTTAAAAAGTCAAAAAAAACTATATATATTGTATACTAACTATTTCTTCTCAAAAAATTGGAAGTGCACTACTCTTCTATCAGAGACTATGGCTTCGGAGATGGTGCCAAAGGACCTGCAGCATCTGTGGGCTTATTTGCTGTGTTCGCTGGTCAAGACTATAGAACAGTCTGAATATGATGATTGTGACAATTGTGATACATACCTTCAAAAGAAGAGTAACAAAGAGATGATATATGACTGCACCAGCTCTTCCTTTGATGGAATTATTGCAATGATGAGTACAGAGGACAGCTGGGATTCCAAGTGGCAGTGAGTCAGTAACTTTAAGCCCAGTGTGTATGCAGTATCAGTCATTGGTCTCCTTCCCCCAAGGAATCATGCAGGAGCTGAGAAGTTGAGTGGCCTACAAATCCAGAGACACAGCTATAAAGACCTAGCAAGATGCATGGTTGCCAGTGTCTGTGCCGCCACTTCCTGCTTCTGATTATTTATTGTGAAACCAAATGGCTAGAACTCCTCACCCTCCAATTATGAAACTCAGCAGACTGTTGAGAGAGCAGCACAGCATATCTCTGGGCCATTTTACCTTCTCTGAACTCTTGGTGAGGGTGGGAGTGGTTTGGGTTGCTAGATTAATAGAATCTGAATTGAATGGAGACTAGGAAGCTGGTTGTCCTACCCACAGCCCTGGGCTGCCCCCTTTCCCATGGGCAGGACTTGGTTGTCAAATGCCAGTAAACATATCCCCTGACATAAAAAAAAATTAGAAAGATATACACTGAAATGTTCTTCTGAGAAGTAGAATATTGAGTAATATATAATATTTTAACTCTTCTGAATGTCTCAAATTTTCACAGTGATCTTACATTCACAACAGAAGAAAAAATATGTTATTAGTAAAATAAGAACAGAATACCAAGTTAGAAAAGAGCCAGATCTGATCCAAGAGTAGCATGCCCAATCCATTTTCTAGATTTAAACAGTTGCTCTATATTCTAAGTCCTGGAGGACTGCTGTGCCACTAATGGTTATGGCTGGGCAGTGACTTTGTGAGGTACTCAGAAGCTGGAGTAAATGGTCTGCTGGGTTTTGAGAGAAAGAAAAAAAACTACCCATCATTGAAAACCCTCTAGACTGGAAGCAACTGAGATATCCTTCAGTAGGTAAATATATAAATTGTGTTACATACAGACAATGGAATATTATTCAAAACTAAAAGTAAATGAGCTATCAAACCATGAAAAGACATGGAGGAACTTTAAGTGCATATTAACAAATGAAAGAAGCCAGTCTAAAAAGACTACATGCTATATGATTCCAACTATATGACATTCTAGAAAAGGCAAAACTATGGACATAGTAAAAAGATCAAATTGCCAAGGGTTATAAAGGAGAGAAAGATGAATAGAGTACAGAAGATTTTAAGGCAATGAAAACACTCAGTATAGTACTATAACAGTGAATATGGGTCATTATACATTTGTCCAAACTCAAAGAATGTACAACACCAAGAGTAAATTGTAGTGTAAACTACAGATTTAGGTGATTGTGTTGTATCAGTGTTGGTTCATCAGCAAATGTACTACTGTTGGGGGAATGTGGATAATGGGAGAGTCTGTGCACATGTGGAGGGAGGGGTGTATGGGAAATCTCTGTACCTTCCCCTCAACTTGCTGTGAACCTTAAACTGCTCTAAAAAAAATGAAGTCCTTATAAATTATTTTTTTTATCCTATAAGGATCCCTTGTACACAATCAGAATATTAATCACTAACTCATAGTACAACCACCACCTGTAAGATAGACTGTCCTCACATTCACCCCTTGAGCCACATATTGACTTTTTAGGATGTGTTTTCCCTAAACTCTTCTCATGATATTCACTTTCTTCTGGCTACATATGGGTAAAAATACATATGATTATATATGAGGAATGAGCAGTGTGAACTGCCCCCAGAGTATGAATAGCTCAGACACATTGGTGAATATGTGTACGTCATAAGTAGATGTGATTCTACTGGAAGATAAACTGATACACATGAAACTGCATTTTAGAATGCAAAGAAAATAAGACTCAAGCAGGGATTGAAACCATTTTTCTAAAAGAAACACAGAGAGCATCTTAGCTCAGAGTTGAAATGTTCAGGTAGAAAAGTTTATTTTGAGACTGTAATCAGCATGATTAATTAAAAGATTGCTTAGAAGAACCACCCAGCTGAGCCTAGCCTAATTTGCCAACCCAAAAATTATGACCTAAATAAATTATTGCTGTTTAAGCCTCTGGGGCCGGGGGGACTGTATGCAAAAGAGCCAGACCAGAGCTCCTACATCTCCCACTCCCACTCATATTAGAGAACACATCAGCCACACTGTTGACCTTCACAGAATGCTAGAGCTCTGTCATATAAAGACATTGAACATTTACTTTAGGAATACTGAGCTTTTTAATGTGGGTCTTGGTGCTTCATAGTAAAGTCTATCCTATTTGGGCATTTTTGGGGGGAGGGAAGGATGGTGAGATCTGCTGTAGAGATGGATCTACTCAGCTACAGAAAAAACTTACCTTAGTGACCCATATTGGAAATTTTAATTTTTTTAATTACAAACAGGAAAACTATTTGCAGGAAATCAATGACATGAAAGAATCTCTAAGGTAAATAGAGTAATCGATTACCAAGAATTCATGTAAGATTCAAAGAGAGATTGCATCCAACAAAATCAAACAGAATATCCGAACATAGTATAGAGAAAAATAACAATCTTTTAAAAGTTAAATATATAATTGTCCAAATAAAAACCAATAGAAGGGTTAAGAAAACAAAGTCAAAGAAAGATTACAGATTAAAAAGAAAAAAAAAGAGGAAAACATTTTAACGTAAGAAAGTAAAAAACTTAAGCAATATGGTAGATCCAACTTCAGTCTAGGAATTTCAACACCAATCTATCAAGCATTTCAGAAGGAGAGAAAATTAAAAAGCTGGAAGGAAAATAATTGTCAAATAACTCATAGAAGAAAACTTTCGACAGCATAAATCAGGTCTATCAATTACTGAAGAAAAAGATAAAGTAAACATAAATCAGAGAGGGAAAAGTATTTACCAAAAATACTGGCATCATACTTCTCATCAACCATTCTGGATGCTGGAAGATAATGGAGCTATGCTGGCAAAGTGCTGATAGAACGTTGAACCTAAATTTTATAGCTAGCCAAACTATCAGTCAAGTGTGAGGTCAATATAGTGACTTTTTAAACAAATAAGGACACAGAAATTTTACTTTTCAGTTATCCTTTCTGAAAAACTTACTTGTCATTGTATGCCAGCAAAAATTTAAATTAAATACAAAAGGAAGACATGCAGACCAAACCAGAAGTGCAATAAAATAAAATGTCAAGATTATAGTTAAACAGAAAATCTAAACTTGAAAGTTCAAACTAAAACAGGAAGTTGGAAATCCCCTGAGAGAAATCTTCAATTTAAAAAACAATAGACTTACTTCAATAACAGTGTAATAAAGAAGTTTAACATGCTTACAAACTGAGTAAAGACATCATAATGTGATTAAAATCTCAGTCTCTTAAATCAGACTGCTTGGTTCAAATTATAAACTGTATATGTGACCTTAGGCAGTGACTTAAACTATTTTTACTCAATTTTCTTGTTTGCAAAATAAGTATGAAAATAATTTCAACTTCATAGGGTAATTGTAGGTATTAACTGAAATAATACATGCAAAACATTTTATGCCTGGCCCTCAGTAACTTCTCTAAAAAGACTTATTTTTATTATTATAATTTTCATATCAACAAGAAAAAAAAGAGGGGCAATTAGAGGTTTTGGAAAAGACGAAGCAAACCAGTCAAAAATGTCATATGTCAAACCAAAGCAAGTTAACTGCAGCATGTTTTTAACAAATAAAAGAATATGAAGTGGAAAATAGAATTCATTTGACCTTAAAGATTGAATCTTTCTCCTTTGAATGTCATAGGTTTGGTAATTTAGGATTATTTTTCCTTCTCTACAAGTCTAATCAAACTGCTTAGTTTCTCCACTGAATAATATTTACATAATCATAATTTTCAATTGCCATTTAATGATATTTGATTTTAAGAAACTAACCTATCATCAAAGCACAGAAGACATAATTATAGTTACAGATCAGAATATAAATGTAATAAACCTTCATGTAAAGGGGAGAAGCCACAAATAGGGAAGAAAGTGTCTGTGGTGTACATTTTGGTTGTTTGTTTGTTTGTTTCAGGTGTACAGCATAGTGATTAGACATTTATGTAACTTAAGAAGTGATCCTTCCAGTAAGTTTTACACCCACCTGACACCATATATAGTTATTATTACATTTTCTCTTTTTATGTAAAGAGGATACAAAAAATAGTGAGTTAAGTGTACTGTTTATGGCTATAAAGTAACCAAAAAGACATTTTAAATAATAATGTAAATTTTAAAAATAGAAGAAGAGAATAGTGATGTTAATGTGCTAAATTCTACAACTTCCAAAACCTAACTTATTTCTTGGGACTAGGACCTGAAGAGGAGGTCCTAAGAGCAAGCAGAAGAATAATTTTGCTTTTTATTTTCTGCCTTGATGTTATTTAAAATTTTTCTCATGTACTTGAATTACTTATATTAATCAATAAATAGAAAATCACTGGTCCAATCAATCAACAAATATTTATAGAGTACATAACTCTCTACCAGACCTTGTCTAGGTTCTAGAAATCAAAAGGTAGAGTCCTTGCCCTCAAAAAGCTGACATTCTGGTGAGAAAGATTAGCAATAAACATGGAAACAACTTGATGAATAAGCAAATTTTAGATAGTGAGTGCTATGAAGAAAATGAAGTCATATCATAAAGAGTATGTCCAAGACAATAATCAAAGAAGGCCCCTGAGAGGAGATGATTTCAACTGAGATGTGAAATGATGAAAGCAGCCATGCAAATGTTTAGGGAAGTATCGCATTAAAAGGCCAGAGACTATAAGGAGCTTGGCATGTTCTCAGGTGAGAAAGAAGTTCAGCTGGTTAGAATGGAGTAGGTAAAGGGGAGATAATAGGACCTGAATTCAGAGAGTCTGGCAAGGGCTAGATCTTACTAGGCCTTTTAGGCTATGATTAACAATCTAATTGTGTTCAATTATAATGCGAAGTCATTAAAGGGTTTTAAGTAAGAGAGTAATATGCTCTGATATTCACTTTAATAAATTGATTCTTGCTTTAATTAGTTTGTCATTTGAACCAGGCAGTCTGATGCTGCATGCTGTGATGTTAATCACAGTGTGATGTCTTTGCCCAATTAATAATAAAATAAGTTGTAACCAGGAAAAATGAAGGCAAGCGGGCAGCTAAGAGGTGCTATTGAGGCTTGTACAAGAATTATAACAGTGGAGATAGTAAAAAAGTCAAATTCAGAATATGGAGTGAAAGAACTTGAGTATAGATAGATGGATGATTGGATGAATGGATGGATAGATGGACAAACAGATGGACAGATGCATGGAGGTGGGATGTGGAGAAAAGCAAGGAACTTATTGGTACCACTAGATTCTTGTGAAGTGGGTATTTGAGGAATAGCAGTTTAGAGTAAGAGTAGGGGCCTAAAATCCCTTGTTCTGTGTTAGCTATGTTAATTTTGAAATGCCTATTAGACATTCAAGTGTAGACATGATATATGCAGCAGGACATATGAGTTTGGAGTTCAGGAGAAAAGCCCTAGCTAGAGATATAATTTAGAAGTCATCACAGTATAGATTGCATTTAAAGCCAAGGGATTAGATGAGATTAGGAGGAAAAAAAACAGTGTAAATAGAAGTGAGAAGACATTCCCTAAGAGCGAGAGAAATTGATGATGATGGAGAGAGGAGGGATATGTGCAGGAATGAAGTCTTTGATAAAGTAAGGAAAAGTGGAGGATGGTAAGCACAAGTGGAAGGGTTTACCTCAAATAAAATCAGAGATTCTTTTTCCATTTCAGTAAAATGGAAAGCAAAATATGTGAGTACAGATTCATGAAAGTTGACAGAAACAATGGTAGGAAAATGAGGTACTTCTCATGTGACTGCATCTATAAATTGTGAGGTGAAGTTAACCCCAGGGTGGGCTAGTGAGATAGAATGCTATGGGAGATTTAAAAAAGAAGACACATGAAATGGTCCTGCTGGAAAGGGGGAAGGCGAACATCCAGGAAATTATTAAGATTGCCTAATAGTCTTCAGAGATCATTTGAGATTCATGGTAATAATGTAAAAGCGAGAATAGTTAAAATGTCATGTGAGATTTGGGGCTAAATAAACCATTGTTGCCATTGTTGTTGTTGTTATCATCAAATGTTACTTCAAGAATTCAGTTTTAGAATCCCCATAAAACCCTTCTGGAAACTTCAGCAACCAAACATTATACCCATGCTCGCCATGTCCTACAGACCCTCAGCCAAATACCTTCCAGACTCAAGCTCATCAGCAAGCCAGAGCCCTTTATGTAAGTACACTTTATCTCAGGGAGAAAAAAAGCTCATGCATGTGACATAAATTCCATCTTCCCAGGACACAAAGGTGGTAATCTGTGCAATGAAAGTAATTTACTAAATGGTCTACTGATGCCGTTGAAAAGTGAATTCATTTTGCACAGGTGACATGCTTACTTACAGAGAGCAGTTTCCTCCCTGCTGGAACAGGTCCAATTGTAATGGAAAATTGAAGTGTAACACTGAGGGTCCATGCAGCAAGGGCTCCCAATTATCTTAGGCCTTGGGAGTCAAGTTGAGAGACAGAAGCATGAGGAGCAGTAGCAACAGTGAGAAAGACAAGTTGTTCTCTGTATTGCTCTTGAGACTGTTAACTTGTCCAAGAAGAATCAAAAGACTGGAAGTGGGCTGTGGGAAAAGACTACCATGGGGAAGGTGTGGGAAGTAAGGACAAAGACAGAAGCCCAGCACTGTGGTCAGAACCAGTTGTCCAGAAATATAATAAATCTAAATCTGACTGGTGTGTGTGTGTGTGTGTGTGTGTGTGTGTGTGTGTGTGTGTGTGTGAGAGAGAGAGAGAGAGAGAGAGAGAAAGAATAAGAGGGAGGGAGAGACAGGAGTGGGAATGGGGGCGGGAGAATAAAAGGGGAGGGGATGGGAAGGAAAAGAAGAGGAAAATACAGCATTTTTAACCATATTGGTAGAATATGTTTGGGAATCTCATTCCAGAAGTAGATAAATTAGAGCATGAAGTGATTAGCATAACCACAGAGCTTTAAATAAATAACAAATCCCTACATATCAAGTGTCTTCTCTCTCTCATTTTTGTGTTTTAAAAAGATCTCCTTTTCACATATGTGTATGCACCCTTTGGCTCTTCTCAGATAAGTAACAGCATTTCTCACCAGATCTGGATTTAGAATCTACCCTTTTTGAGCATTTGGAATCACTCTAAAATGTCAAACAAAGCAAGGCTCCTTGAGGAGACATTCACAGCACAAGGGAAGGGCAAGAGAGGTTCCCTGCTACACTTCTCAAACTTATATCCAAAGCTGTCTAAGATCAGAAATAAAGCCAATGGACAGTGTTATTCAATAAAGAGAATTATCGTTTTAACAGTTTATTAAACAGTGTATACAAAAATGTCTGTATCCTTGTTTTACTTCTTGGTCATTTTTTTCAGCCCCCTTCACTTTTTTGCTTGCCTTGTAGAAATTTCTGAGACAAAGTTTTGATTTTAAGAAACCAGTTCAAAATTGTACAAAGCTGATTCTATAGTATATTAATAAATGTAATAATAAATAAATGATAAATAAATAATTCTTCGGTAAATTTAATTTGGTAAAATCTAGGTTGAAAAAAAGTTAAATAGGTGTTTTTACTGAAGAGCTATTCAGTATTTTTAATATGTATGTTGTGAATCTCAAATATGTGGATATAACACATGACATCCAGCAAACTTTGATGATAGAAACCTTTTTACAGAGAGCATCTTGCAAGTAGCACATTTCAGAAATGCTTTCACTTTAATTGGCCCAAAGAAACATTAATGGATTCTCTTATGATAATATTCTAATCAGTAGCATTTTAAAGGCAAGAACTTATACACTGGGCGCTTTTGAAAGTGGTAGTTTAAATACTTGGTAAACACTTCGGTTCTTAATATAGAAATCTAAACTCCACAGTAGTGGAATTATAAATTTAAGTCTCGAGATTCAGTGCAGGCATCCTGGCATAGCAGTTTAGCCCAGACCCTGGAGCCAGCCTTCCTGAATTCGAATCTCAGCTTTCTTCATTTATTATGTGTGTGGTCTGGTATTATTTAACCTCTCTGTGATACAATTCTCAGCCTCCCTATATGTATAATGACGACGATAATATTAGATACTTCACAAAGTTGTTTGATATTTCATGAGTTAAAAATTTATAAAGTACTTAAAATGGTAAATACTAAGCTTTTGAAAAGTAATATGTGACATAAATCATTTCAAGCTCTCAGGAACAAAATGATGTACATTCCCTTTGAACCAATAAGATTTACTCCACTGGCCTTTGCCATCTAAGAACTGTCCTATTTTCAATGTAAAAAACAATAATAATAAAAATTTAAGTTAGATGTTGATAAAAAAATATTTACTGGAAAGTTATAAATATTCAGATTGTAAGAGAGTGTTCCATTTGGGATATTTTAGAGGAAAATATCATATGAACTAAATATGGCTTAACTTAAATCCACCAAGTCTCTGGGCCTGGAAATGCTGACAATTTATGTAGGAGAGTATACAGACAAGTATATGTGGGAGTTTTTGTATAGATGGGGCAATAAAATTTTAATTTTTTTAATTTTAATATTTTACTATTTTAAATTATTGAATGGAAAAATGGTTATTTCTGTATTATAATGCAATAATCATATCAATGCATGACTCCTTCATTAGCAAACAGATTTTCAGCATATAATTAGATTTAAAGAATTTGGGGTTGTTGATGATTATATATTGAGCAACCTATGCCCCGCTGCAGGCCTCTTATTCTCAGACCTCTCTCTGACCTGCATCTTTGTCCCCATTCTCTCCTGGTCTGTTTCTTCCTATCATCAGTACAATTGCCAGACTCTGCTTTAAAACAATTCTTTAAAACTCCACTGAGAATGCCACTCTCATATCTTGATATTCTCCTAAGTTAATTTCAACTTTCTTCACAAAAGTTTTCTGTCTTTAAAGACAAAATGAGTTGCTGAAAATTGTTCATGTTCTCTGTCCTTGGTTTGGGAAAGGCACTTTCTATCACATAAGTCCTAGAAAGGATGAAGCTCCAAAAGAAGCCTCTAAACTCTCTTCAGATCCATTATTGCTTGTTATTTCAAAAGTGAGCTTATATAGATTGTGGTTGGTTTCCTCCCTCTCCTTGGGTCCATCTGTGGCCCTTGTCTGTGCAGCTCTGAGTTCTAGGGACCAACTTCATGGATTGCATCAACCATTCTCCAGCGCCAGCTGGCTCTTGAGCAGTGTGGGCCAGGGAAGGCACCACAAAGCAAGGCAGGAGGAATGAGAAGACAGGGCATTTCTTTTCTGCACCCTCTCTGCTCCAGGCCATGTTTTCTGGCAGCAGCTACATCCCTCCCTGACTTTAGCTTGCGGCTGGACTAAAGTCATGCACTTTGTAATGACCCATGTCCCTTCGGGCCCAAGTCAGTAATACCTCCTGTAATGACCCAAAGGAACATGGGTCATTACAAACGGCCTCACCATTTCTGGGTGCCTCACCATTTCTGCTGGTTCCCTTACCCTGTCCACACTACCATTAGCAGCCTCTTCTTTGCAGTTTCTTGAACTATGTGCATTGGATTCTGTGTTTTTGTTTTTTTGGTTTTTTGTTTGTTTGTTTGTTTTTTGCTAAGACTGATACAGAAAAAAATACTAAAAAAAATAGCATATTTGCATATATCTCAAAGGTAAGAAAAAAACTATTATTGTTCCTACTCAACTCTACCACCCTGATGAATGAGGGGCCAACTTGCAAAGAATTATGCCTATTATAGGTATCTTAACTATTTCAGGAGCCATAAGTAATACTCATGTTTCTTAAATGAGTTAAAGTACATCATACATAGAATACACTTATAACCCAGGGACAATTATTTAGCAAAAATAGAAACATTTCAAAATGTATAAAGTAATATTCTCTTTTTTAAAAATATCTTATGTTGTCATTTTTCATTCAGAATCTCACAAAATTAATACATTTTATTGAGCAGCTTTGGTCCCTCACTCTTGCTCCTCCCTCTACCTGGAATTCTCCAGATCTCTTCATGGTTGACTTTTTTTGTCATTCAAATGTCAGTAGTGACCCACTCAGAGAGGGCATTAAGTAGTAACCCACCTTCTCTCTCAGCATTCTAATTTAATTCTGTACATAACACCTTTTACTATTTCATATTTTTGCTGTTTATTTGTTTAGTTTTATGCTTTTTCCCCCACTATGACATGAGCTCCAGAACAGCTAAGGCCTTGTCTATTTTATTCCTCTGATATATCCTCAACACTTAGCCCATAGTAGGTGCTCAAAAAAATTATTGGATGGATTAATTAGTAAATTGACATTTTACAAGAGAAAAATAGAATAGAATACTGTTCCTGCTCTTAAGAAACTCATAAATGGGAGAAATAAATGCACCTAGAAATTTATAGTAAAGAAGTGCTATAATGGAAAAATACAGAGTCCCATTTCCAGCTATGGCAGACTATCTTTGCAGATCAATCATCCCATTGAACAAATTACAAAGGTGTGAAAAAATGAAAGAAATAAATCTGTTTGAAAACATTGGAAACTCTCAAAGAAGCCAGACTTTGCAGGACCAGGACCCCAGAGAGAAGAGAAACTCACTGAGGTCAGCCCAACATCCCATATCGCTTAGCACCCCAAGGCATGTACTGATTCATACACAGCATGTGTGGAGAGGCTAAGAAGCCAAGCAGAAAGCAGCTGCTAGTAGGCAAAAAAGATGAGCAAAACTTTCATCATCTCACAGAGATATGGCGACAAAAATTGGAGATCAGGGCCAACAAGGCACCAGGACTTAAAAGGGCGAGATAGAGGAGAGGAGGAAAGCAAAGGGAGATGAGCCCAACAATCTGAGCAGCATTTTTTCTTGAGGTATTCACTTGTTTATACGAAGTATCTATAGAGAGGCATATAGTGGTGTCTAAGGCTATAAAAAGCTGGGCAGAACTATCAGTAGTATCAAAGTGCTAAAAGATTTTTTTAATTCTCTCTGGAGCAAGATAGTATGATCTGTAATCTCTGCAATTTTATATACATGTCCAGCATTCAAAAAAATGTTACCAGACATCCAAGAAAGATGATCAAGAGGGAGAAAAGACAATAGAAATAAATCCTCCAAATATCCAAGGATTTATTTAAAGACTTTAAAACCCCTCTGATTTATAGATTAACAAAAATAGATGGTTAACATGAGAATCTCACCAGAGATTTAGAATCTATTAAAAATCAAATGAAAATTCTAAAACTGATAAATAAATTGAGAATTCAGTAAATAAATTTTTCTACTGGATCCTATATGCCTCTTTCTGTGTTTTTCATTCCTTTTTTTCTGTACTTCATTCTGGATAATTTCCATTGTCCTATCTTCCAGATTATTAGTCCCTTTTTCAGCTGTGTCTAATCTTCTATTAAATCTATTTATTGAGTTCTCAACATATGGAATTAAAGTCTCTAAAAGGATGAGGGAAAGAAAGGGGCTGAAGCAATATTTGGAGAAATAATGAGCATGAATTTTCCAGAGCTAACAAAGACATCAAGCCACAGATTCTAGAAGTCCCTCAAGCCCTAAGCAAGATAAATACAAAGAAAAACATACTAACCTACACCACAGAAAACCAAATTCAAGCAAGAAACTTGGAGATATGTACAAAATGCTTTAGCTGTATATGGAGAAAATAATTTTACTTCAAAGGATAAGATAAAGATTCACAAAAGAAGCAACAATTCATTTATTCATTCAACAAAAATTCATTGTGCAATTAATATATGTCCATCACTAAGTTGAATATTTAAAAAAGATAAAAATGACAAAGTTCCTATTCTCTGGGTATTCAAGTTTGATGTACAGAAGAGACAGAAATGTAAACATCTCCATAAAGCCTACCAAAAGGAATTGTGTTTTTGTTTAACCTTAAAAGAAGAGTGATGCTTGAAACAGGGAGGGATGATAGAATAGGAGAATTTGTAAGACATTTGTAGGCTCTAGGGATAAAAACAACGCAAGCAAAGACACAGGAGTGAAGTGGGTATCTCACTGAGCAATAGTGAGCTGTCTCTTGGAGTTCAGTGTGAGGAGATGGGAGAGAGCCGCATAAAATAAGATTGAAAAGTTAAGTTAGAAACGTATTTAGTAGGCTATGGGAACATACCACAATTTTTTAGCAGGAGAGGGTTATCATCCATGTCATTCTTTAGGAAGCATACTCTGGGGATAATATAAAGGATGCTTTTGAGAGAGAAGAAACAACAGCCCATGAGACCAATTAGACAATTATTTGTTGCAAGAATAAAAGAGTGTGACCTGAACTAAGACAATGGAAATAGAAATAAAAACCTAAGAGTATTCTCTAGACACTTCAAAGTCAGAATCAATAGGACTTAGCCACCATTGATTGTAGGAAACAGAAAAATAAGTCAAAGTTGAACCAGATGTGGAGAGTGTCAAAAATGTGAATGCAAATATTATTTGGGGATGATATCATGAGGTAACTTTTTGCTTGTTGAATTAGAAGTATCCATAGGACTTTTCAAAAATAATTATCAGGGAACTATATATTCCAGTCTGGAGATCAGAATCAAGATCAGGAGCTGACAACAAGCTGTGAGGGCCCAGATGGGAAGCCTGGCAGCAAGAACTGAGTAAAAACTACAAGTTCCAAAGTTAGCATTTTGGTAAACACAGATTATCCTAACAAAATATTCTTTCACTTTCTCAGATATGTGAAAATATACTAATTAAAAATAATTAGAATGTCAATTATGCAGGAAAATGTTTACAAAATATATATATATATATAATACCCTTCTCATTTTATGTTTTCTTTGGCCTTTTGCTAAGCTGCATCCCAATTTATTTCTGCTTAGACAGCAAAAACACTAATGATATGAGCTATAGTTAAAAGTGCTTTCCAAGTACGCTGGTTGAAAGTTTCTGTATGAATAATGCCAGAGGCATATGGGTTTTAAAGTCTTTGTCTGTGCCATGTTTTTAAAATAATGCATCAAAACTTAAGAAAAATACCACTTAAGACTGAGATGAAGTTTTCATAATATTAATCAATTACTTTGATTTAAATATATGTACATATACATATATTGCCACTGGGAAAATTTTTTGCTATCAGTCAGTTGGTTCCTCTAATTTCAGATATGATTTATGGATAAGAATATAACTTTGACAGTGAGATTAGAAGCATTTTTGTAGCCCACACATTACTGTAGTTCAGGTCAAGAATAGCAGACTTCCTTCTGCTGCAGAAATTCTCTCACAGGGTTACACCGGATGTGATTTGAACTTTTGTGTTTTTCAGCTATTCATGTCTTGTTTCTTGAAAACTCTTTTTAATCTGCTTCAATTCCCCTGAGGACTAGAGAGAGGCAAATTCAGTTAGCATTTGCATATTTGATCTTTGGAGATGACTCCTCAAATTACTTTCCCACACCACTAAAAACCAGCACCCTGAAGTATATATCCATGGTGGATTTAATTAGAAAATAAAACAATTATTAGTTTTTCAGTTCTTCCTACGTGTTCAACACAGCTTCATGTGACAAGAAGCAAGAATGCAATGGAAGATATAAAGTTAGAAGCAAATAAAAGACAGGAGCTATTAAGGAAATTAAAAATAGCAAGACATTATAATCAAGGGTTTAAGCAGCATCAAGTATTAAATGCTGTAGGATCTTCCAAAAAAAAAGTGATATGTGTAGACTATATAAATCTGGAAGGCTCCATGTAGGAGAGAGAATTTAACTCTGAAAACTAATGTATCTCTTGTACCCTCTTTGGTCTAGGTATAACATTTGTGTCACATTTTGCCAACCAGTCCAGAAAGTGTGTAGTATCACTGACCTGGTATTTAGCCCCTTGAAAATTGAAAAACTCTCTTCCTCATACATTGCAGTGAGTGGTAAAAACCACAACTTCCCTCATTCCCAGGCCCATATTTGGGTTGCCTGCCCCCATCTTACACATGCATATGCACGTACGTGCACGTGCACGCGCACACACACACACACACACACACACACACACACAAGCATTGGTCTGAGCATGCACAAAAAGATAAAGCAAGGAGAAGAATGTTAAGTTCCTTATAGGCTGACATCTGTAGCCTTATGTAAATGGGTATGTTGCAGTCTGATTCCAAGCCCATTTCAGACAAAATGGAAGCATGACATAAGTTGATCCATAGAGTTGCTCATTCTACACCTCTTCCAACAGCTCTTTTCACTCTCATTTGGCTTCTTTCTGAAGATTTTCCCCTATAGATTAAGATCTCATGAACTGTCATTCATCAAACATTTATTAAGCACTTACAAAGTACAAAGTACTCTACATGGAGTAATAGAATTGTGTGTACCCAATGAAGCAATTGCCAAGAAGTATACATTCTATCAGGAGAGAAGACAGAAAATTCTATGTCTGGCAGAGAATACTGTATACTAGATTTGTATTCAAGGCTATATAGAATGATGTAAATATTAAGTCCATGGACGCAGAAATTTTTTTAAAGCCTTCTTGTCTAATAAGATCTGCAGAGAAGGGAGGAGGGGAGTCCTCATTAGCCGGGTTTTTGGCACATGAAATTTATGAGAAAATTTCTCTAAGAATTGCCTTGTGGTCAGCAGAGGAAGGGGACCCAGATGACACAGGGGAGAGAAGATCTCATTAAACTCAATATGAAAGGAAAGAGTAAACCCTAGAACTGTAAAAATAAAGGTAGGGGGAAGTGCTGATGAGATACTCTTGAAAGAAGTCCCAGTGTTTGTCTAGTAAAACTTTCATGAACTATCAGTTTGCTGAAACTTTAACTCTTTCTCTAACTCCTGTTGTATAATGTCATCTTATCCGAGTAGAGGCTGTTTTCTGCATTAAGAATCACTAAGAGAGAGAGAAATCAATTTGAGGACTCAAGGAAAATGCAGGAGGTGGCATCTGAACCCAGCCCAATAAGTACAGACTTTTTAAGGCAGTGATGGGGAGAAGAATAGAATGGGATAGGTGAAAAAAATGAGTAGCATGTTTAAGAGGATGCATGGACTCCAGAAGAGCTGTAATATCAACATCTGGGACAGGATGGGAGAATTTAGGAAGAGTTCAGGCCAGAAGATTAATCTGGGAGCAGTTTTTATGTGCCAAGTTCAATTGTTCAGACTAAAGACACTGAAGACCCACTGAAAGTTTCCAAGCAGGGATGGGACTTGATTTCATTAGACAATTCCTCAAATCACTGATTATTATTATCTCAGATGCTGTACTCCGGGAAATATTTATATTTCAATTAAAAACTTTCTAGAGAGGATGCAAAGAAAAAGGAACCTTCATACACTGCTGGTGGGACTGCAAATTGGTATAGCTACTATGGAAAACAGTATGGAGGTTCCTCAAAAAACTGAGAATTGATCAATCACATGATCCATCAATCCCTCTACTGGGTATTTACCCCAAAGACATTGAATGGTCTGACTCAAGCAAGGTTCAAACAGAAAACAGTTTTATTTTCCTCCAGCCATTGACTTTAGACCTGCCCTGTCAGACTTCCCTTCTCTACCCCTTGACAGATCCCATAACTTTCCAGTCACTGCCAATTATAAGAACAAGCCTCGTTTTGATAATCAAGTCTCACTCTCAGACCTGGTCTAGACTCAGTCAAAGTACCAATCCCATGTAATTCAGTGCTCAGTCTCCTCTCCATCAACAACCTGACTCCCTTCAAATCCCCCAGACCTGCATGGGGGTAGACAGTGGACTGTACTCCCACTGCCCTTTCACACATACACTTCTGCCAGTTGTCTCCTGGAGCAGGTGTAGGGAAAAGGGGACAGTGCCCTGAGGAAGCTCCCACTCCAGGCTTGGAATTAAGAGCCAAAGCCCACTACCCTGGGACAAGCGATACATTTCCTTAATGTTTCCCCTTGAATGTCGAGTCTTCTCTTTATATAGGTTGGAGATGGCTGTTGGGCTAAAGATCACCGAACTAGTTTAGCCAAGCCACTTCTTGATAAGTGATGCAGGGACTTGTCTAGCAGCAAATTCCTATGAACTTATCATCCAATCAATATTGGCTTTGGGGCTATAGCTAAATTTTTCAAGACAGCAGAAGTGCCATCCAACATCTAATGTATATTCAAGTTACCATTCATTAATTGTAACAAAAGTGTTCTCTCCTACTCACTCATGAAATCATATCAAATACAAGTCAATGAGAATGAAATTTTTATACAGAAACCCCTGAATCTACTCTAATTTATTTTTTTAATATTATCAAACTTGGATACTTGAAGCATAACTAATAATAAGTTTGTTTTCACATACCTCATGACTGATGTTTTGCAACATGGATGGAACTCTTCCTTTACTGGGGCAACTATAATCTTATTCCAAGGTGAAGAACTCAGTAGAGAGAGATCCATTTATGTAGATATATCAGTTCTAAAATGTTGATGTTAAGTATTACTTTGTATTACTAAATCACATATCGTGTGGGCCAGTAAGAAATCCTGGCTAATTGCACCTCGCATCCCTGATTCACCTCTGATTGAGGCAGGGAGGAAAGTGATGATCGAAAATGAAGAGAGTGGAAAAGAACCATGGCAGAGAGCATGTGGCACCGAGAAGTTAATGATGACTTTGCACTTGCAGCCTCCACAGCACACTTTCTATTATTTTCCAGCCAGTGGGTTGTAAATACCTTCAGTCTCTGTGGCCTAATGTGTAGCATTAGAAGAACCGCTGAAAGTGTGACCCAAATACACCCAGTGCTTGGACACCAATACCTACCTATTCTCACAGCTTGGTCTACTGTAAATGAGGGCCTCGATCTTCACAGTGGTTTAGTCAGTCAGTGCAGTATGCATTAGCCTCTGCTCCTGTGAGCAGAAAAGGATGACAAAGGATAGCTAATTCTTGTCAATTTCCTAGTCCTTTCTCAGAAAATATTTAGAATCACAGGCTAATCAATAATCAACAAATATCAAAGAGGTACCCACTAAGGAGCAAGGCCCTTAGTAGATACAAGCCATAGAACTAGAAAGGCTGGCCTCTTATCCAATAACACTACAGTTCACATTTTCTCTTTAGGAATGGACTTCAGACTGTGATGTGGGTCAAGAGGGAAGGAAAGAAGGGAGAAAGATTATTAAGAAGTGAAAGTGATATATTTCTAGCACAAGATGCTCAATGATAGTTAGAAATTAGGGACTATGAAGACCTAGGACTCTTAAGAGAAGTGAGGTCTATGACTTCTGAACAAGTCAGATTCATCCATTCAACAGATTGGGTTGAATGATTTCTACACCTTTGCTACTCAAAGCAAAGGTCCACAGACCAGCAGCATCAGCATCTGCATTCTTTGGGAACAGGTTAGAAATGCAGACCCTCAGGCTTCATCCCACAAATAATTAATCAGAATCTTCATTTTAACAGGATTCCCAGGTGATTCTCAAGCATGTTAGTTTAAAAAGTAGTGATCTGAGTGCCAAGCATTGATTACACATATATCTACAAATGGAGATCAGGAAATCCGTTTGAGTGGACCATTCTGAACTGCCAATAAAGAACCAGCCCAAAGTTAGTCCTTCTCTACTTATCTAGAGAATTCTCAAGTGGTTAGTGCCACTCACCTGACACTTATTGGGAAGTACTTGACTGCTACAGCTGCTCTGGAGTTCAAGAGAGCCCTTTTTTCAACCACAGAGAAAGGAGGAGAGATGCTGAATTAGGTCTCAGAATGAATTTTTCCCATAGGACAGTGTTAGTTAGTGTTCTTATATGTGTTGGCATTATTTATACCTCCAAATTAATTTGGTTAAATGATTTATACTTTCAAAAAAGATCTGCAGCAATTTGCACCAAAAGAAATATATTCAATAAGGCTATTAAAATGCAAAAGAAAAATCATACATTGGTAGGAAAAAGAAGAGGCAAAAGGAAATACTTCAGGAACCTTGGATATCATGGTTATTTAGACTGAGTAATAGTTCTATCTCTGGGGTTGCTAATAACCAAACAAAAAGAGAAACATGGTGATTTATAAAACTCTCATTCTCTGAAATATAACACACAAGGGAAGTAAGAGATATTTTTGTAATACCTAGATATCAGTGTTAGAAGGAGGAAGGTAAGTATTTAGAGAAGGAAAGGTTAAAGAAACAAATCTGGACTCAAAATCTTCAGAAAAAAAAAAGATTTCAGATGGAGTTCAAGAGTAAATGTTTTGCATTTAACATACTTCCTTCAAACTCTGTCTAAAACTCTTCAGGAAAGGAAGTATGTTTCCTAATTTGTTTCTCCCCCTACCAAGGCAAAGAATAAACTTGAAAATTCAATACTAGTGAAAATATGTTTTCTTCTTTTCCTCTCCCTTACAGACTTAGTATTTAAAACATTCACATTTTCAAAGCACTTTCAGGTAGTCCTCTCAAATCTGCAAAGACAGGTTCCAAGACCCCCCGTGGATGCCTGAAACAGTGGTTAGTACTGAACCCTATATATAATTCTTTCCTATACATCCACACCTTTTAGTTAAAGGAAGCACTTCATGGCTATTTTTCTTTTTTTTTTTCTTTTTTTTTTTTTTTTTTTTTTTTTTTTTTTTTTTTTTTTTTTTTTTTTTTTTTTTTTTTTTTTTTTTTTTGCATATCTGAATTGCTAGCATCACTACATTTATGCTTTGGAGCCATTATTAAGTAATGTAAGGTTAACATGAACACAAGCACAGTGATACATGACAGTCCATCTGATAATCTAGGTGCCTACTAAGTGATAATGGGCTGGGAGTGTATACAACGTGGGTACACTGAACAAAACGATGATTCACATCCCGGGCAGGACAGAACATAATGTCGCGAGATTTCATTATGCTACTCAGAACTCAATTTAAAACTTATGTAATTTTCTTTACTTCTGTAATTTTCATCTGTAATTTTTCACTTAATATTTTCTGACCAAGGTTGACTATGGATAACTGAAGAATTGGAAAGTGAAACCTTAAATAAGGAGATACTACTGTACCTCGTTTGACCTTCACAATAACCTCCAGTGATTATTTCCTTTATGACACTATAAGGAAAGCAGGCCCAGGAAAGTTTTGTTACTTGCTTAACATCACATAGTGGGTCAGTCCCAGAAGTTAACCTGGACTTTATATCCCCCAACACTCAGCCTTGTGTATTTGACACTACAACAAGCTCCCCATTCTTGGAAGTCAAGATTTAATTCCAGCAATCGGTCGAAAATTTTCATTCTCAGCTACCAAATGGCAAGTTCTTAAGGGAAGTAACTCCTTAAGTCAAGAGGAAGATAGATCTGTAATCTATTGCAAGACCAGCAACTGCCTGCACTCAGGAAGCTTATTCTTAAAAGGGTCAATGGAAGAGGGTTCTCCACCTAAAATATGCTGGCACTTGATAGCTACAACTGAAACCCTAAGATGAGGTTTTTAAATCTAAAATAACTCTGAAAAGGGGAAGGAAAAAAGCCTACCATAATCAAAGAAAAATAGCCAAGATGAGTAAAATAGATGTCTTCTGGGATGGGCCATTCAGTGACAAGCTTGTCTTGCCAGAAAAGGTGTCATCATAAAAACTGAATTTGCAGAAAAACAGCATGAGTATGAACTGTGCAGGGGGACAGGCTGATCACAAAGACAATGACAACAGAGACTCAGAATACAAATAATACCCTCTCTACTGCAAGGAAAGCCCTAGTGCCACTAACTTCCAAAAGGAAACTCTCAGTGTCTCCCTGCCAAGAAAGCCAAGCCAAAAGCAAAAAATCTCCAGTCCCTTCTCTCCTCACCACTAATTTTCCAGTCAGGCAAACAAATTGGAAGCCTGGGCTCTAAATAACAGATAGCAGCTGAGGACACTGCTTTGTGAAAAAGCAAATCTGTTCTGTGGACTGTTTAATAACTGATCATGTTTCCATTTTTGTTGTGTGGCTAGGAAGCTCAGTGTCAAAACTATAGCCTGCCTCTAGCAAAGGTTCAGGATCAATGGTGTCTATTTCCTAGTAGCTTTGGATTTGCATTTATTTCCTACACCATTTCATCCAGTGGCTGACATGTATTTTTATAAGCTACATTAAATTGGCTTTTGTATGAGGTGGAATAAAGGTGACAAATAAATAAGGAAGGAAGAGAGGGAGGGAGGATCATGATTATGTAGGGGTAGGTGTGGGGAAAGAGAATACTTATGAATTAAGAATTTAGGTGTGTCCTTGTGGGTAGCAACAAGAACATCACAACATCTGCCAAGAGTTTCCCATGAGTCCCACTGAACCCTCTTGGGCAAAGGAGATGGCTGACAGAACAGGAGATCAAAATTGAAACCTCTGGCATTATATCCATGCCTATAGTACCATAGTCACCATTCCTGAGAAGTTACTGTGCACTTTACCAGGCTGTCCTTTTTTATTTACGAATAACGTACATAGACTAAAATACACAGATCAGAAGTGTTCAGTCCAATAAGTTTTGACAATTATATACACTTGGGTAATGACAAATTCAGTAAGAATAGAGATCATGCCCATCACCCCACAACATTCTTTTGTGCCATTTTCCAGTCAGTTCCCACCCATGAAACATTCATTGTTTGATTTCTATCACTATAGACTCATCTTGTTCATCCCAGAATTTAGCATAAATGCAATCATGCTATATGTTCTCTTTTGTGCTCCATTTCTTTCATTCAGCGTGAGGGGTACTTATGTTGTTATATAATGTAATTGTTCTTTATTTCTGAGTAGTACCATAATTTGCTTATCTTTTCACCTGTTAATAGACATATAGGTTGTTTCTAGCTCCTGGCTATTATGAATGAGACTGCTATGAACATTCTTGTGCAAGTCTTTTTGTGGACATACGTTTTCATATCTCTTGTATAAACATCTATGAATTTAATTGTTAGGTCATAGGTTTGATGTATGTTTAACTTCGTAAAAAAATGGCAAACAATCTCAATAGTTATTGTATCATTTAAATTCCTACCAGCAGTATATAAGTGCTCCAGTTGTTCTACAACTTAGTATTATAAGTTGTTTTGATTTTAGTCATTTTAATGGGTATCTAGTAGTATCTCATTCTGGTTTAAATTTTCCTGATGAATAAAGATATTGAATATCTTTTCATATATTTATTATTCATTCATATATCTACTTTTGTGAGTACTGTATTCAAATCTTTTCTACATGCTTTTATTGGGTCGTTTGTCTTCTTAGTGTTGGGTTGTAAGAGTCATCGTATTTTTAGATACAAGTCCTTTGTCAGATATGTGTATTATTATTTTTTCTCTTAGTCTGTGTCCTGCCTTTTTATTTTCTTAATATTATCTTTTGATGGGAAGAAATTTTTAATGTTGATGTAATCTAATTTATCAATTTTATCTTTTATGATTAGTGCTTTCCAGGTCCTGACAAAGAAGTCTTTGTCTACCTTAAGGTGACTAGATATTCTCTTCTGCTTTTTTAGAAGATTTATGACTCTAATTTTTTTTATCATATTTATAATTCATTTCAAATTAACTATTGTATGTAGACTGATGTAGGGCCCAAAGTTCACTTCCCCCATATGGATATCCAGTTGTTTCAGCACTTGTTGAAAAGCCTTTCTTTTCTCCTGTTGAAATACTTTGGCACCTCATTCAATTGCCATGTAACCATATTTAATCTTCACAACCCTGTAATGTATTTCCCCTATTTTACAGATAATAAAACTGAAGCTCAGAAAGATGAGATAACTCACCCAATGTCACACAGTCTTTGAGATGAGGTATGTGGTTCACACTCAGACCTGTCAGTCTATAAGGCAATGCTCTTAGGTATTACCAAGTACAGCCTCCTTCCTTCAAAGACCCAATCAAAGCCCATTTCCTCTAGGAATTCTAATCTTTCCCTCTTACTTTTCTAAACCCAACTGCACTTAGAATATGAATTTAGTTACAGTGATGTGATTGTCACACTGATGTGCATCACTTTTTAATTGATACTTACGTTAATTCTCAAAATCTGTTCTCTGTCCATCAATGTTGTTTAGAAATTAGCAGAAGCCAGGTCTTCAATTTGATTATACCTTCTATATCACCAAGAACAATGCTGAGTATAGAGCAAGCACTCAATAAATACTTTCTCTGAGTGAAAAAAATAGTGTTCATTTGCACAATGGGATCCTGTGCCTCTCATACCTTGTTCATGGCACTTTGACTTTTGTGTTAGGTCTCCAGATCCCACCTCAGTTCTCCCCAGAAATGAACAAGAATTTTAGTGGAAGAATTCTCCTACATAGAACTTGAAATTAAGAAAATTGACAATGAACAACTAAATAAAAGGGGAGTTTAAAAAGTAATGTTAAATCCCCTTCAAAATAGTTAAAACCCCAGAAAACAAAAGCTTTGTCATAATTGTAAAACATATATGTGCTACTTGACACAGCGAAATTACAAGGTACTGAAGAATGAGTCATGGGACACTATCAGAGAGGGAAGAAGTCATTTTGAAAGCCCAATCCCAGACTTTTACTTTGGGGAAGGTTTTTGATGCTTGTTTCCATTTTCTTGCTGTTGATCAATCTACTTAGATTTTCCAATTTTTCGTGATTCAGTCTAGAAAGGTTGTATATTTCTAAGAACTTGTCCATTTCTTCTAGGTTATAGAATCTTTTGTAGTATTCTTTTTTTTTCCATTGAGGCATCTTATTTGCACATATGTATTGCATCCCTAGAAAAAGAATCCCAAGATTTTCTCTCCTGTGTGTTTTCATCTTGTTTCTTCATGGTCCATGATGCTTGCTGAGGTTGTCAGCACAATAAAATTAAACTGACAGGACAGGAGCAGTTTGATCTGCCATTTTTCTAGATCTTTGAGTTGCACATCAAATCTGGGGATGACCACTCCACATTTGTTTAACCTGTGCATGAGGTTCACAACACTGTCCCAGCTCTGTGATCATCATCAGTGATTTCAAATTTGCCAATGTAACTACACTTCATGATCATACTTAGAAATCAGACGATGGTTTTGGACCACGGCCTAATAAGAACCTGGTGTTTGCCTCTCTTTTCAACATTGTTAATGCTCTTGAGTCCATCAGCCAGGATATTTACACACATCATTATGTCAGCACAGAAAGATGGCAGAAACAGTCATAGTATTTTTGTATGATACTTTGTATTTTGGTGACCTCTGTCCTAACTCCTCTTTTATTTCTAATTTTATTTGTGTCCTTTCTCTTTTTTCCTTACTAAATCTAGCCAAAGGTTTGTTGCCAACATGGATGGATCTTGAGATTATTGTTCTAAGCAAAATAAGTCAGAAAAAGTTGAGAACTATATGATTTCACTTATATGTGGGATATAAATTTGGAAGCAACAAATAAACAAGAGAGACAGAGACTTATGGATGTGGACAGTGATTAGTGGTTAATAGAGGAAGATAAAGGTACAAGGGGTCAAATATATGGTGAAAGAAGAAAGTTTAACTTTGGGTGGTGAACACACAATGCAATATACAGATGATGTATTAAAAAATTGTACATTTGAAACTTATATAATTTTATTAACCAATGTCACCTCAGTAAAATTTTAAAATATCCAATACCACCAGAAGATATAAGGTTACTGAGCTAAGCCTCAGGCCAAAGAGGCCCATACAGGAAGCTCAAAGGCACTAAGAAACAGGGCTAAGAAGCAGCACCCTTGTAGGGCAAGGATATCTGGAAATCAGAGAGGTCACAGAGCTACCAGAGGGTGATGCAGTTACTGAGAATTTCAAAAGTTCAATTAATTCTTCAATATAGCCTATTCTTTAGATGAATTGATGGAGCAATTTCCATCCCAAAGACACTGTCATAAGGAAATCTCAGGAGGGTCATGATGGAAACTGAAGTCTCCGGGAAGGAGGTAAGGCAGTCTCTTGAGAAACACAGAAGTGATAAATCATGAGGACAGAAGGGCAGCATCTAAGAATTCAGAAGGAATTAAAAAGCCAAATGGTAGTGCTAGTGACAAAGATATGAAATCCAGTTCGTAAAAGGAGCAACATTCCTGATATAGAAGCGAATGAAGAATTCAGCTTCATAAAAAACATGTTTATGGGACACCCCCAATATGCAGATACAACCACTTTTGTTTCCATAGGCAAGGTTGGGTAGAGAATTCAGCAAATCTCTGAGAAACTAGGGACAAAAATTCAAGCTTTTTAAAAAAGGACTGTCTGTTGTTTTCTTCATCTAAATTATTAGAATACATTTTCAGCTCTACCTTTAGAGCTCTACAAATAGAACTCTGCAATTAAGGACAAGTCTCATCATTTAGGTAAATCAAGAGAAAGATTGTTGAATCAAATCACTTTATAAACATTTCTCTAAACATCTCCTCAGGTCTTCATTATCTTCTAGTTCTCTGAAGAAAATAACAGCAACAGTGAGTCTCTCACCAGTACAAAACAATTTGCTTAAAATAGGTGTATATACACAGGAACTCAATAACCCACACAAATGAAAGGAAGCACAGATAATTCACCAACAGCCATTAAGCCAAGTAGTAGCAATGGCCACCATTTATTAAGTAAGGGCTTACTATAGTTCAGCAGGCCCTGTGTGCCTCACATACATGAATTTAATCCTCAAGAAAATTCTATGATAATAATAGCATTGGTGACTTATGCAAATTATTTCATTTAGTTGTCAGATCAAAACTTGGAAGAGAAGCACTACTATTTTTTCATTTTACAGATAAGGAAAGAATAACTTTCCCATGGTCATATAGCTATAGAGTGTGGACCAGGGAATCAATCTAAGTGTCTTATCCCATTGCTTGTGTCATTAACTGCTAGGACCTTCCCCATTTTACAGATGATGAAACTGAGCCCTGGAGAAGTTAAACAACCTCAAAAAACACATAGCTGGTGAGTGGCCACATCACAATTTGAATTCCAGTCTTTCTAATTTCCAACTTCCAGGCTCTTAAACTTGGTATTGTATTGTATTAAATTGACTTTCATACCCAACCTAACTTCAGTTTTGATTTTATTTGAAGATTTCATAAAATATGAAATAGAGGAAATCGCAGGGCTTCAAACTGACACCCATTTTCACTTTAAAAGACTGTCTCCAAAGAAGGTGGATAAGGTGTCCAAGTAACTCACTCTGACCATGAGCTTCACACTGCCCTGAAGCCTGGCCCAAAGCACTGCTTGGACAATAGCAAAATCAACAATGTGTTACCACCTAACTCACGCCTGACATGTAATGAAGGGATAACTATTTAGGATTTAAAGTGAAGACATGTAGGTCAGTAATGTGGGGAAAGAGAGTCTATTGCTTTTATTTATTTATTCATTTTTACGATAATTCATTAGAGCTCACAATAGGTAGAAAGAAGAATACTCCATCACATAGTGGATATTTGTTTGCAATTTACCACCTCTCTCTATTGGTGGGTTTCTATTCAAGGTGTTCTGCTTTCTCACAACCCAGGTGTGGGCACGTGACCCAGGCTATCCCAATGTAACAGTCCCAGAAATTGAGTCTTGACTGGAGAGATGAAAAGATTGGTTTCTGGAATTGATTCTTTCTGGCAGTCCTGGCCTACACACAGTCACAGTGATGATTGATCCCTGCTACTTAGTTTCCCAGAGCTATTATAGTCCCTGTTGTTCTAAAACAGGGTCCAGCAGCTTTCTCTTCAATTCTGTGAGCTGCCTCACATCCTCCAGCACATTCTTTTTCTGCTTAAGTTAGCTGTGGTTGTTTTCTGCAGCCTAACTGAAACTCCAGTTGGCCAAGGGAAGGCATAACTTGATGGTGAACCTCAGCATCAGAATCCACTACAGAGATGAAGAGGTAACTAGCTGATTACTCTGGAAAAAGAATGAGTTGAGAAATGAGGGCTGTTTTGAGAAACAAGAGGATGAGTGAATAGGCTTCCATTTTGTTGGGTTTCTGCATAGTTTTACACTCCTGCAATCCTCTGTGCCTTGCATGATTCACACCTCTCAAGTGTACTCATCATTTAAACCTAAAGATTCAATGTCCTGTGATAAGTGCTCAGCTTTCCGGAGTGCAATGCTAATGAGGGCAGCACTTCTGACTTGATTTTTGTGGGCTGGTTACCTTAGTTCTGAGTTACAGATAAGAATGGCACTTGAAACCCGATCAAAGCTCTTTTGACATTTCATAGGGCTGGAGTAATGAAGCTGATGGACAACATTAATCATTGCCACACACTCAGGTTCAACTCACATTTTTAAGACCCTGCCAGGTAGTGCATTGCCTGTCAAGCAGGCGCTTGTAACAAATGAATCCAAGTGTATTACAAATGAATGACATTACTACATTAAAGAGGATGAAGAAGGAAGAAACTGAGCTAAGTAACTTTGGAAAACAGTATCTTGACTGGATTCTAGAAAGCTAGAGACAAAAAAAAATACATAAACACGACTCTGATAAATTTGTTTCTCACAGGAGCATCATGTTAGCAATTCTAAAACTACTTTGTGCTATTGTATATTTTTGGCTTTTTTGTATAAAATTATTTGCTCATATAAATATGGGTTTACTTCTGGACTCTCAGTTCTGTTCCACTGGTCCATATGTTTGTTTTGCTGCCAATAACATGCCATTTTGATTACTGTCGCTTTGAAGTATAATTTGAAGTCAGGCAGAGTGATGCCTCCAGTCTCATTCTTTTTTCTCAGGATGGCTTTGCCAATTTGGAGTCTTTTGTGCTTTCATACAAATCTGATAATTTTTTTGCTCTATTTTTTTAAAAAATGTCGATAGGATTTTGATGGGGATTGCATTAAATCTGTATAATGCTTTAGGTAATAAGGTCATTTCAACTTAATGTTGATTCTTCCAATCCCAGAACACAGAATATCTTTACACTTCCTTGTATCTTTTTTTTATTTCTTTTAATAGGGTCTTATAGATTTTATTATATATGTCCTTCACATGTTTCATTAGATTTATTCCTAGGTATTTAATTCTTTGTACTGCAATTGCAAAAGGAATTATTTTTTCCACTTCTTTTTCTGACACTTCATTATTAGAATATAGGAACACTATAGATTTTGAACACTGACTTTGTATCCAGAGACTTTGCTGTGTTTACTTATTGTTTCTAGTAATGTTCTTGTGGAGTCTTAAGGGTTTTCTATATAAAGAATCAAGTCATCTACAAATAGTGACAGTTTGACTTCTTCGTTTCCTATCTGAATGCTTTTTATATCTTTCACTTGCCTGATTGCATGCTAGGACCTCCAATGTTAAATTGAATAGTAGTAATAGTGAACAGCCTTGCCTTGTAACTGGCCTTAGAGGGAAGATTTTTAGCTTTTCACCATTAAGTATAATGTTGGCTGAGGTGTCATATATGGCCTTTATTATAGTAAGGTATTTTCCTTTTATACCAATTTTGTTAAGTGTTTTGATCATAAATGGATGTTGTATCTTGTCAAAGGCTTTCTCTGCATCTATTGATATGATTATATGATTCTTATTTTTTAATTTGTTTATGTGGTGTATTACATTAATTGATTTGCATATGTTGAACCATCTCTGTGCCCCGGGGATGAAGCCCATTTGATCATGGTATATAATCTTTTTAATGAGTTGCTGTATTTGGTTCACTAGTATCTTATTTAGCATTTTTGCATCTGTGTTCATGAAAGATATTAATCTGTAGTTTTCTTTTTGTGTGTTATCTATATTAGGTTTTGGTATCAGAATAATATTAGGAAGTATTGCCTCCTCTTCGATTTTTTAAAAGAGTTTGAGGAGTTCAATAGGTATTAAATTTTCTTTGAATGTTTGGTAGAATTCACTGGTGAAGCCATATGTTCCTGGACTTTTACTTTTTGGTAGGTTTTTTATTTGTTTCAATTTCTATACTGCTGATGGGTCTATTTAGATTTTCCAGTTCTTCGTGAATCAGTCTAGGAAAGTTGTATCTTACTGAGTACTCACCCCTTTCTTCTAGGTTATTCAACTTGGTGTTACATTCTTTTTCATATTCTTTTTCAGTGTTCTTGTATGATCCTTTGTATTTCTGAAGTGTCTGTCATAATTTCCCCTCTTTCACCCTCTATTTTATTTATTTGTATTCTTTCTCTTTTTTCTTTAGTGAGGCTAACCAGGGGGTTGTCAATTTTATTAACCTTCTCAAAGAACCAGCTCGTTGTTGCATTTATTTTTTCTATTGTTTTTTTGTTTTCAATTTTATTTATTTATGCTCTAATTTTGATTATTTCTTTCCTTTATTTTTTAGGCTTTATTTTTTCTTCCTTTTAAGATGTAGCATTAGGTTGTAGGGGCTCATTTTTGTTTTGGAGGTAGGCCTTTAATTATATGAATTTTCCTCTTATTACTGCTTTTGCCATGTCCCAAAAGTTTTGATACGTTGTACCATCATTATCATTTGTTTCTGTGTTTCTCTTGTTCTCTCTCTCTTTTTATTTCTTCTCTGACCCAGTTATTCTTCAGTAACATGTTGTATAATTTTCATGTATTTGGGGTTTGTTCTGTTTTCTTTTTGCATTTGACCTCTAGTTTCAAAGCAGTATAATCAAAGAAAATGATTGGTATGATTTCTACCCTCTTATATTTGTTGAGGCTATCTTTGTGTCCCAGTATGTGGTCAATTCTTGAGAATGTTTCATGTGCACTAGAGAAGATTGTATAGGTAGCTGTTTTGGGATGAAAAGCTCTATAAATGTCAACTATGTCCAGTTGGGCTAATGTATCATTTAAGGATGTTACTCCTTATTGATTTTTCTGTTTAGATGATCTGTCTAAATCTGACAGTGGGGTATTTAGATCCCCTATTATGATAGTGTTTTGGTCTGTTTCTACCTTTAGTTCTGTTAGTAATTGCTTTTTATATATTTTGGGGCTCCCTGATTGTGAGCATAGATATTAAGTGTAATGTCTTCTTGGTGCATGATTCCCTTTACCATTATGAAGTGTCCCTCAGTATCTTTCTTTATCTTTTTTTATTTTGAAGTCTACTTTGTCTTATATTAGCACCACTACTCCTGGTTTTCTCTTAATGCCATTTGCTTGAAATGTCATTTTCCACCTTTTTGCTCTAAGTCCATATTTGTCTTTGGAACTGAGATGTGTCTCATGGAGGCAGCATTTGGTTGGGATTTGTTTTTGTTTTTGTTTTTGTTTTTGTTTTGATCCATTCTGCAACTCTGTGCTTTTTTATTGGTGAGTTCAGTCCATTTATATTTAGGTTGATTACTGAAATATGAGATCTCCTTATGGCCATTTTATCTTTTGCTTTCTAGTAGCTCAGTGTTTCCATTGCTTCTTTGTCCTGTGTTTCTGTTTTCTTTATTTTGGTTGGCTTGTGAGTTTCCCCTCTGGTCCTTCTTGTTTTATTTTATATACTTTGGTTCTGAATCTTTTGTGTGTGGTTACCATTATGAATATGAAAAAGATAGTTATATATCTATATAGTTGTCCCTTTTCTGCGGGTGACTTATTTCCATTCCCCTTTGTGAATCTGAACCTTTGATTCCTTCCCTTTTCAGTCATTGTCTCAATTTGTTCCTATGTATGCTGAACATTCATTACTATCTTCCTATAGCAAATTTCTTCTTATTTTAAGCTATAATTATAATGCCCTGTTCCTAGTAAGGGTTGCACTCCACTGCTTTTATCAGCCTGCTAGTCACCTTACTCCTAATTATGGTTTTTTGTTGTTGTTGTTATTTTGTTTTAGGTGATCTGACCCCTTTCAGTATTTCCTATAGTGCAGGCCTTGTAGTGGAGAATTCCTTCAATTTTTGTATATCTGAAAGGTCTTTATTTCTCCTTCATATTTAAAGGAGAGCTTAGCTGGATATATTATTCTTGGCTAGTAGTTCCTTTCATTTAATAGTTTAAATATTTGATTCCACTCCTTTCTGGCTTGTAAGGTTTGTGCTGAGAAGTCCAACAATAATCTAATGGGTTTTTCATTATAAATTATCATCTTCTTTTACCTGGCTGTCCTGAGAATTCTGTCTTTGTGATCAATTTTTGAAAATTTTAATACAATATGTCTTGGTGAAGGCCTTTTGGGGTTGATATAATTAGGTGTTCTGTTGACTTCTTAAATTCCAAGCTCTAGCTCATTCCTTATATTTGGGAAATTCTTGTCCACTATTTATCTGTCCACTATTTTCTAACCCATGCTCCTTTTCCTCCCCTTTGAGAATGCCCGTTATTCTTATGTTTCCTCTCCTGAGTGTATCAGCTAGTTCTTGTATTTTTCTTTTATTATTTTTCATTCTTTGGTATCTCTCTTCTTTCTTCTAATTTATGTCTAGATTTCTGTCTTTGATATCACTTTGATATCACTTTGATCCTTTCCTCTGTGTGGTTGACCCTATTTCCCAAGCTTGCTATTCCATTTTTCATCTCTTTCAGTGTGTTCTTCATCTCCAGAAGATCTATTTGGTTCTTTTTGAGGGTTTCGATCTCCTTGATAAAGAACTCATTCTGCTCATCTAGTTGTTTTTTCAATTCCTGAAATTGTTTCAGTTCTCATTGAGTTTTTCTCAAAAGTACCATCTTGAATTCTCTGTCATTTAAATCTCATATTTCTATGTCTGTAAGTTTATTTTCTGGAGATTTTTCTCTTTCTTTCTGAGATGCTTTGTCACCTTGGTTGTTCATGGTGTTTAATGGACTATTTCTCCACCTGGGCATTAATGGAAGCGTGTTCTGCTATTTTTTTTTCCAGAAAGAAGATTTATTATATTATGTTCTCTACCCCATTGCAAAGATGGTGTTTTTCTTTTGGTTTCCAGTAGGTGACATCTAAGCCTCTTGGACCTCTGCTTTATATAAAGTCTTAATAATGTCTCTTTTATTTCCCTTATAGATGTTTAATCACACTCGCTACCCTCATTCTCGGTTCCTGTCAGTATTAGCAACATTTTCAGTAGTGTTTGCTCCGATTCCCCTGAGGCTCTGTGGTGTTCTGTCTCAGAAGGTATGGGGAGAGGGGTCCTTGGCTTGGGGGATATGAGCTACAGCTCAGCCTCAGTTTTGCAACTGCAGTTGTTGCAAAAATCAACTGTTGTTTCTCTGCCATCCCCACTTTTCTGCCATCCCCATTTCTCTGCTTTCTGCCCTGATGACTGGGCACTGCGTCAGCCATGTGGAGCTCACAGCACTTCTTATCAGGACCATTCAGGGAACCTGCCACACCTTCTCTTCTCCCCCTCCTCCTACAGGGAGCTGCAGCCACTGTGAGAGGCATCTTCTTTTATGTTCTCTACCCCGTTTCTCCTAGTCTACTGACTGACTCCCGGGGTTCTGACCTGTGGTAGCTCTTATGTGCAGATCCCACGCTCAGACATGCTGGTGTGCAGTTTGAGTGTTTTTTGTTGAGTTCTAGATGTTCAGCTTATTGTGTTTCAAGGGGAGAGATCTGGGGATGTCTCTCATTCCACCATGTTTAATCCAATTCTGTATCATTATTATCAATTTAACTTTTTTTTTAAGAAAGAAAAGACATAGGAGGCCAGATGGCATAATTTAAAACAAAGTAGTAGCTAGAAAAGCCAATTCTCCTTCAGAGAACTAGACTGTATATTGTTTTTGTTATCCACTTATATGTCTTCTGTTTTCACATAAAATCTAGTGCTCATTTCCAAAAGGTAAAATTTATTTATTTCTGCTAGCCCATTGCTGTGGAAGCTGTCTGTATCAGTTAGAATTGTGTGCAGCTGCAATTAACAGAAAACCTGACTATCAGGGACTTGAATAGATAAAGGTTTGTTGGTCTTATGGGGATCAGTAGTCTAGCAATAGATAAGAAACTTAACACTGGCATCAGGATTCTGGGCTCTTTATTCTGTTCCACATGCCTTTTGTTTTAGGCCCCTGTCTTCATGCTTTTTGTCTCATGCTTTCAAAATAGCTGCAGCACCTTCAGTTATCACATCTACATCCAGGCAGGAATAAGAGAAAGAAACCAAAGGGGGAAAAGTTGTATCCAGAAAGCAAATGCTTTTCTAAAAAAATCTCTTAGAAGTGACCAGAATGGTGTCACATGGCCACTCCTAGATGCAAGGGGGTCTGAAAGGCATGTATTTTTAGCTGGACATATTGCCAGCCCCTAACAAAATCACCATTCTATTGAAAGTGAAACTATGTATTGGATAGGAAACCAGCAGGGCCAGGCAACAGTTGGGCTAATTGTGCCATGCACAAACACAAGTATCAGCCCAATTAGCACATCTATAATTCAGTGCGTGTAATCTACTGAGTTCAGATGGCTGTGTGAAGAGCACTGACATTTTATATTCATGTACAGATGTAAAATGTTGATAAGTTTGTATATGGGTTAATCTTAGCACTAGCTCAATTTTCCACATCTATAAAATGGGCTTAAGCAGAGTCACAATTATCTAGTGGGGAGAAGGGGCAAATAGCCATCCCAAAAGTGTAGAATATGCATCTGATATTGTTTTCTCTTCAGCTGCATAGAGTCTACCATTTGTGATTATTTGTTCCCATAATTACCCAATTTCCAATTCCACTAACAACCCAGAAGTTGTTTAATGAATGTATGTCTTTAGGTTGTAGCTATTAAGTTGAGGGAACCATAGATCACATGGATCTTTGTCACATTGTCAAAATTCCCGAATCCCGACCCTGCTACTGCTGCCAGCCCCACTTTCTTTCCAGGCAGAGGTAGAGAAAAGAGATGAAAGGGAAGAGATGAGAGAAGAGGGTGAGTAGAGGGGAGCTAAGAGAGAAAGCTGCTCTGGCATCTGGTCTGAGCACTAAAGCAGTTCAAGGTCCCAACTCCCACAGTCAGTGTTCTCCAAAGAGAGGCACTGGGTCTTTCAGGGTGACACTAGGCTAGGATGGTTGCTCAGGTTGGAAGTATTGGGAGTTGTAGAATGCCTCAGAGAATTAGAGTCCTCTTTGTCAGTATCCCTCACTGGGGCATCACTCCCTTGGTCTATGTCTCCTGAAGACAATAAGCTCTCTGATGGAGAAAAAATGTGTTGGGCTTTGCTCTATAGTTTCTTCCAGAGAGGAAATTCTCTTGGAATTTCTTCTAGAAAGGAATTCCAAGAGAACTCCCTCTTGAATGTACTGCCATTCTGTGTAGATGACCTTGCTGACAAACTATTGCTGGCACACACCGGGCTATGGAGTTCCTGATGACAGGACATGCCTCAGGTCTGAAACTCTCTTAAAAATTAGTCTTTTTCCACCTCCAGTCCTTGATATATGCTCTCAGATCACCCTGCATCATCTGTCATGTCAAATGTCACTTTCTCAGAGAGGCATTCCCTGGCCAATATTTCCCTGCTCTCTTCCATTTTCCTTCATGGTAATTCTATTATACGTATGTTGCTTATATGTCTAAAAGCTCCATGAAGGCAAGTACTCTGCTAGTGCTCTGTCCTGTGCCTAAGTAGTGTCTGGCCTATAGAAGATGTTGAGTAAATATCAGTCCAATAATTTTTAAGCAAATATTTACTGAATGTTACTAGGTTTATTTAAATACTTTACATATATTGATTCACTTAAACTTTACAACAACCCTATGAGATAAATGCTGTCATCTCATTTTTCTGACTTGAAAACTGAGCCTCAGAGAGGTTAAGGTTGCACAAATGGCAGAGCTGGGATATAAAGCCCGACAGTGGCTCCAGAGCCACTGCTCTATTCTACCTCCACATCATAGAAGTTTCCTCAACGTGGTGGTTTGGGTTGTAGCAGTGCCTCTTACTGTTCCCAATACATTAACATGGGAACCACATCAGTTCTACAGTTATCCTTACTCTTTAACCTTTATCTCCCTTCTGGAACCTCATTTCCCCACTACTTGAAATGGCTCCAGATCTCGTTTAACACTTTATTAACTGGTAATGAAACAGACACTGATAATCATTATTTAAAAACTGTACTAAAGTTTTTAAATGCTTGAAAGAGTCATAGTTTGTTGAAAATAACATACATTTTAAAGCCAACTGTGAAATAGTTAACCTTTACTGCATGAGGAATTTCAGTAATGGCAGATATAATTTATTAAGTATCTACTTCATGCCAGCTGTGTGCTAAATGTTTTTCATACATTATTTCTAATTCTTTAAACAATCCTATAAAGAAGGCAACATTTTCTCATCTTGAAATGAGAAATATGCTTCAAGAGTTTCAATGAATTGCCTAAGGTTGTGTCATAAGGAGTAAGTGAAGGATGAGTATCCCATTTAGCAGGTATCACCATTTTTTTCCGGCTTTATTGAATTACAATAGACAATTAGTTGCTCATACTTACATTGTACAATTCAATTAGGGTTTTTTTTTCCATTATAATTGGCATACAATAATATATCAGTTTCAGTTGTACAACCTAGTGATCAGATATCCACATAACTCACAAAGTGATCACCCCACTAAATCAAGTATCCCTCTTCCCCCTTACATATTTATTACATTATTAACCATCTTCCCCACATGCTACACTGTCCATGTTTATTATATAACTATCCATTTGTACCTCTTAATCCCTTTGCCCCTTTTTCTATCCCCCACCAACCCTTCTCCCATCTAGCAGCTCTCAAAATATTCTCTGTATCTATGAGTTTGTGTCCATTTTGTTGTTGTTTTTTGTTGATTTTGTTCTTTAGGCTCCACATGTACATAAAATCATGCGATATTTGTTTTTCTTTATCTTATCCATTTCATTCAGCACAATATCCTCTAGGTCCATCAAGGCAATATCTTTTTCCATCCCCTTCCTTTTAGTCTGTGTGTGTCTTTTAATTTGGAGTGAGTCTCTTGGAAGCACCATATGTAGGGGTCTTGTTTTCTTATCCATCGACCACTTTATCTTTTGGTTAGAGCACTTAATTATTTTCCATTTGAGATACTTGTTGATAGGAATATAGTCATTACCATTCTTTATTTCTGTTTTTGATACATGTTTTTTCTTCTTAAAGAAGTCCCTCCAACATTTCCTGTAATACTGGCTTGATGTTGATAAATTCCCTCAGCTTATTTTTGTCTGAGAAGCTCTTTATCTGTCCTTCAACTCTAAATGATAGCTTTGCTGGATAAAGTAGTCTTGGTTGTAGATCCTGGGTTTTCATCACATTGAATATTTTGTGCCAAGCCCTTCTGTCCCGCATGGTTTTTTTGAGAAATCAGTGACCAGTCTTATGGGTGCTCCCTTGTAGGTAAATAACTGCTTTTCCCTTGCTGCTTTTAAGATACTTTCTGTGTATTTAACCTTTGCCATTTTAATTATTTTGTGTCTTGGTGTGGGTCTCTTTGGGTTTTTCTTTCTTGAGACTCTCTGAGCTTCGTGGGGTTTTTTGTCTATTTCCTTTACCAGGTGAGGGAAGTTTTCCATCATTATTTCTTCAAATAGCTCATCGATGTCTTATTTTCCTTCAGGTACCCTTCTGACAGGGATATTTTTACATTTTATAGTGTCCCATAGGCTCCTTAAATTATTATTATAGTCTTGGCTTCTTTTTTCTTGCCATTCTGATTGAGTGTTCTTGGCTTCCCCTGCTCTGTATCAATGGTTCAATCCTCTTCTTTATCCATTGTTGTTTCCCTCTAATATACTCTTCATCTCAGATAATGTGTTTTTCATCTCTGGCTGGTCCCCTTCTATAATTTCCATTTCCATTTTTATATTCTTTTTATCTCTTTGTTTAAGTTCTCACTGAATTAATCTATACTCCCTTAAGTTCACTGAGCATCTTTGTAACCAGTGTTTTGAACTCTGCATCTGTTAGATTGCTTAACCCCATTTTTTCTGGATCTCTGTTCTGTTCTTTTATAGGGTTTCTGCTTTTTTTGTCTTCCCATTTTGGCTGCCTCTCTGTGTCCACTTCTATGTACTAAGCAAAGCTCCTAAGTCTCCCAGTCTTTAGTAGTACAGCTTTGTGTAGTAGGTGTCCAGTGGCATAGTCCTGAGAGGAACTCAGCTGCAGGCCAAGTTTAGCCCCAGCCTATGTCCCTCTGGGATCACCAATTAAGATTCAACAAAGAATTCACAGATGCTGTGCTTATAGCTGCCTCAAGAAACCTCACCAGAAACAAAGCCAGTTGCCATAAGTGTGAGTCTTGGCGCTGTTCAGCAAAGAGCAACTGACTCACCGAGGATACACCTGGATGTGGCTTGTGTGTGCCACTAGTTGGATAGGCAGATTTTCAGGAAATCCTCTGGGCAGAGCGATCTCTGTTATTCAGTTTGATGATGTCTTAGCTATGGTGGGGCTGTGTCAGCACCCCCATGGGGAGGACTCAAGAGAGGAACAATGGATACCACTGGCACTTCTGTCTGGGAGAGATCTTAGCTTCTGGCCCTCCTATGACAACTCATTGTCCCCTTGTAAGTTCCTGGTGCCCCTCACATAGCCCACATGGAGCTGGTGCTCAGAGCTAGCAGGTCTGCCACCGTGAAAGTCTGCTGGTGGACACAGCCCCTTTAAGAGGTGTCTGCTGCTGCTGGCTGCCACTGTGGTAGCCTCTGTCTGACTCAGCAGCTTGGGACTGGGCAACCTCATGTCTTGGCCCTGTCCTACCTCCTCCCACTGCAGAGTGATCTCTTATTTCTCTCTCTAGTTGTAGAGCTTTTTCATCTAGATCTCAGGCAATTTGTCTTGCTATTTGTTCCCTGTTTCTGTCACAACTTTGATTTGGTCACCAGAGGGATGAGCAAAGCCTCTATTATCTATGCCATTTTTTCCCCACCAGCCTCACCATTTTTGAATGATTTACATACCGCCCAGACCTGAAATCCTCACAAATAAAATTTACAAAACAGTAAACATTCACCATGGTCTCAAAGGAAATAAAAATCCATAAGGCAACACATGGTCCCTAAGAGAATTTTAACAAACATAACTTTTCCATCCCAATGAAAAAAGTGTTATACTTATTCCCACAATTGTGCCAAGAAGAAAGCATTTCTCAAGTTGCCAGAGCCAGCACAAATCACAGAAGAAAAGAAGCATCATGACTCAGCAGTCACATGGTATATGCCCAGTTTCCCCCAGAGAAAAAAAAGCCACCTTATTCTCAAGCCTTTCTGCAAAGCATTTTTAGCTCTACTCCAAAAATCAAACCCACCCTCAAAGGATAAAGACTGACTCATCATCATGATGGGGAGGTTGTAATTGTCTCCACTTTACCAAGGAGGAAGTGAAGACTCACGAGTTTCAGGAAATTGCCCGAGGTCATCTATTTCATTGTAACTGGAGCCCAGGCTTAAACTCTCATTTTATGACACTAAATTTTGTGCTTTTCCTTCATTTCTAAGAGGAGCTTCATTGTCCGGCACAGAATATAGAGGCCAAGGAGAAGAAGGAGAAAGAGAGGATATGTCCTGGGCATGGGCGGCATCACTGGAATAAGCCCATTATGGCTCAAGTTTTGACTCTGAGGGATGCCATACTTACGTATGTTAAAAAGCCATCGATTTACTTCGTACTCACAGCTCATGAGATTTCATTATGTGAAGCCTTGGTGGGTTTTGTCCTAGGGAGAAAATATTATCGGTTTCTCCGTAGAACATATTCCCCTCAACAAGGAGGCTTAGAAATTTCAAGAATTTCTGCTCACTTCCTCAGCCAAGCAAATGGTAGGGTTGAAGGACCAACTGTCACAACAGCTTAGAGCCTACAAGTGAATAACTTCAGTTTCTCCCACCAATAAAATGGGGTCAACTGATGAATTCCTCAGGGTTGGGCATGAGGGCTGGATGAACACAAGGATGCGGAGCCCTGAGCACAGTGCTGGCGCTGAAGAAGTTTGGCTATTAATTCTGTCTTTTCCAGCTGGAAGTAGATGGTCCCAGAGGAGAGGAAAACTGCTCTTCCTTCAAAGGTCAGCAAGACCTTGCCTAAAGGGACTCTGACTTCAGACGGAACCACCCTGGCTCCCTGAATGAATTACATGGATTCAGGAACGAAGAAACGCGCCTGCCTCCTGCAATGGCAGCTGTGGGCAGTGTGTGCTGAGGAGAACTGTCACTCACGTGGAGAAAAGTAGGTGATGGAAAATACTTAGGAGCAGCTGGTTTGCAAAGCAGCCACCCAGAATCTAAGTACACTTTTTAAATAAAAGTGCACAAAAATACTTTTTTTCTTTATTTCTGCTATTTCTAGCATGGAAACCTTGTCTGAGAGACACTTTACCATAACTGCAGTCACCCTCTGTGCGCAAAACCTATTTCTTTCAGAAAATATAATTATTCCAGCTCTCCACGCTTTAAACCAAAGATTAACTTGTAGCAATATGAAAAGTCAAAGCTGAGATCAAACTGCCTATGTTTTTATCTCAAAATAATGTAAATTGGACCAAAACTTCAAAAATAACAAGCCCTATAGGCAGACTATATATTCATATAAAGTTTTCTGTAACATATGAACTGGTCTTTGGATAACCAGCTTTTCATCTGAGCAGCAGATATAACCTCTGATGATATATTTGCCAGGATACAGTAAATATTGATGCTGTATTGAAAAGGAACAAGTAAACAGAATAGAAATATCATAGGATCCAAAACGTTCCATGGTTGAAAGGAAAGTTGTCCCCAGCATGGTGGCCACATGTTTTATTCAGCAAAATGTTAACAAAAGAAAAGACACTTCAATATATTTGTATTAAGTCTTGGTTATACTTATTTTCACTGACAGAAATCATATCTGCTAACTTCATCTCTGAGTATGAGGGTTGGATTTGGGGATATAAATTCCACCAAGGGGCACCATAAACCAATTTGAAAAAACATGTTCCACTTTCCTCAGAAACAAAATGCATTCCTTTCCACATGATTGTTCTTTAACAAGAAATAATAAAGGAAAACAGTGCTGAACTAAGCTTTGGAATTTTTAATAGCATTTTAATGGTTTAAATTAGGAGCGAAAGGCCTCTCGGCATGTGATTTTGCATAAACATTGCCCTTTTGTGATATTAATTGAGAAGGAGAGAGACAAACCAGGAGAGAAGTCAAATGGCAGGCCTCAGTCCTGGCTCACACTGGTGAGGTGCCCAGTGGCACAGATTCCTCTAAACCCCTCAGAAGCAGCAGCCAGACCCAGAACATCATAGTCAAGCAAACCTTCTCCGCACCCCAACATTATGAAATGACTTACACTGCGAAGTACACTCCATCCATAGTTGACCGCTTACTGACATGTACACTGCAACTGCTTAACTTATATAATGTTCAGCTAGGGAAAAAGGCTTGAAAGTAAGTAAGAGGCAAATGATTCTTCACATGCCACCAAAATCTAACTTTACTAATCTCTACCAATAGATTTCATAATAATGAAATTCTAAAAGGTAGCTACCGGAGCATATGGATTTACAATTTGGTGACCACCACATACCAGTGAAAGAGGCACATAGTCTGTCTCATTTCTTCTAGGAAAAGTTGATAGCTTATGTACTGTTGACCCTGAGAAGAATATACCTGCCAAAAAGGGCTCATAGTTAATTGTGCTCATATTCATAACCGAAGTCTAGCAGCCATTATTTACAGAAGTCCCTCATGCATACCGCCTTACAGGGGAAAGCCACAGTCTGAGATGCCAACCCTTCTCCTACCACCTGTGTTGACCCTTATGCGAGAGCTCCTAGGATCAAACTTCAACCAATAAAACTTAGACTTTCCTCATCCAATTGCAGCTGTGCGGCTATATCCTCATTCGCATCTTCACCAACCAATCAGAGCAGCTCTATTCTGGCCAGTCAAGACTAAGTGTTATTTGGACCAATTAAAATGTAAGGATGTGGAGTCCCCATTTGCATCCAGTCAGTGACCAAGGGTGGACACTCTTCCCTATAAGGAAGCTTCACCTCTACTTCAATGGAGCACACTTTCGTTTTCCATTGAAGACTGTTTCCCTGGCTAAAAAGGTAACGTGGAAGCTGAAACTCCAAGGCCACCTTGTCCAGGGCTGCCACACAGCCAAACAATTTCACTGTTGAGCTTTCTCACAGCCATGCTGTTCCACAGCCATGCCTTATCACAATTGAGCTGTTTACACTGTTTGCACTGTCTACCCTATCACCACACCCCACGTTGGGAACTCCTGTTGGCATTAAATTGGTGGCCACAATCATTTATGAACAGTACAAGTTGACAAGGCATTGCAGAAATGTTCTGAAACAGATTTCACCATTTCTGTTCTAAATCCTGAGGTTAACTCATAACCAAAACAACCAAGGTCTCTGCTCTCAAGGGATTCCCATTGAACCCTCAGGTGTCAAGAAAACAAATCAATCAATAAAATAATATCAGATAATGACATGTGCTATGAAGAAAATAAAACTGGAGAACAAGAAAGAGAGTGGCTATGTGGTCAGGGAAGCCTCTCTGAGAAGGGTAGATTTAAGCTGAGACCTGAATAGCAAGAGGGGAAAAGTCATACAAAGATATCAAGAAATAGCATTCTAGGCAGAAGGTATTGCAAGTCCAAAGGCCCTGGGGTGAGTCTGTGCCATGTGCCCTTCCCTTTACAATCAAAGCATGTCTGTGTCATGTCAAATCTTCTCACTTCAGCATTTTTTAACAGATGGCCTTGCTCTCCAGGGTGGAACATGGACATTTTCCTAATACAGAAAATGAGCACTTGATTGAAGAAGTGAATATGGTACTAGGAGATCATAAGGCTACGAAATACCAACAGAGTAGGAAAATATAAGTGCTGTTCTTTAGATACATGAACTGGTTTTATAGAACCCCCTTTGAACCCTCTAGGGCAATTAACAATAGCAACAATACATGTAATCAAAGTCGGGGCACAAGGAGGACACTGAGAAGGTGTTTGACAAACACCAGATTGTCAGGTTTTTAATAAATATTAAAAAATAACATACTCTGTTGCCAATTGGCTGATCTGAGTCATTCATGAGTTCTCCTCTGCACCACAGTTCTTATGATGGAAACAATACCTACCCTTGGGAGTAATCAACAATGGGGAACTGGAACTGAGAACTATCAGTTGGAGCTGCAGTAGCCAAGAGGAAGATAAGTCTCTACGTTCTGGGGTGAGAGAACCTGACTTTCTCTGCATCAGGAGTTCTGGATGAAGAAATAATGCTCCCAAATGGCTTCAAAATATCATAGTGTGTCGAAAAAGGCTGGAGTAGAAGACGTAAATAGGTCTTATATTTTAGAATATAATCATAAGGGAAGAACAACTCATAAGAAGCACTCTCCTATTGAAACAGTCCAGAGAAACTCACAGAAAGTAGTAGAGATATCTGAATACCACTTCCACACCTGCTGAGGATGTCCTCTTTGGAAAAACAGTGCCATTGTCTGATATACATCCCATGCAACTGAATAGCAACTACTTTTATAATAACAACCTTGGTTTGATCATGTCAGCGACAACTCATCTTTTGGGGAATGAGGTCTGGGTAACAGCAACCAAAAACAAATGCATTTTTATGAGGAGAATATATAAAATTCCTCCTCCCTTTTTTCTTAAAGTCTTGCAATTTCCCTTCTCAATCTATCATTTGCTACCAAAAGCATTAAATACAATGTAGAAAAGTCTTTGACTTTCTAGATAAGAATTAGATGTTTTAATTTATATGATTGCTCTAATTGCATTACTCATGTGGGAAATTGTTGGCTAAATCAACATGATTGAATTGTGTTTCAAGAGTTTCTTCACTGCCGTCCTATTTGATCTGTAGAGTGAATTTGATAAAGAATCCATAGAAAATAAAATAGAGCTGTTCTTCACCAAAACAGAACGGATTAGCTTTTGCACTGGGAAATTTCTCCTTGGAGTTCATAAATTACCTGTTGACTGTGCATATAACTCTACAATATCCTTCTGGGGAATGGGTGTTGCAGAACATCAGCCATGCTGAGATTTGATACGATTTAACCATCTTGGAAAATGCATTACAAACTGGAAAACTGAATTTCTACGAAAGTTGTATCTACACAAAAGCACGATTATTTTAAGAATGAAAAACGTAGTTAGTTGAATAGTATCTAAAATGGCAAACAACTAACCAAGCTGATTTTTGCTCCACTAAGCTGACAAGGAGCTTGAGCAAATGGGCTGAGTTATCTAGTTGATAAGGAATTAAATAGATATAGTCTGCAACAAAACATGCAAGTATATAATCAGAGTTAAAGTATCCATAATCAGTTTTCTTTTCAGCTATATAAGCAATAAATTTTAGTGTTCACAGGCAAAAACAAATAAATTGTTAGAACAGTAAATATTCAATAAATATTTGTCGAAACATAGTAAATAAAAATAAATATTTACTCTGATATTTCTGTAACTGTTAGAACAATAGCTTATATCCTGACACCTCACAGGTCATAAAAATAAGGTGATAAGAAAGAACTGAGGAGTAAAGAATGAAAAATGGCAACAAACAACAGAGACTCCTTGTATTGAGGCTTGTAGTTGTTCTGGCTGATGACCAGATTAGCTCCCAGGTCTTAATTTTTGAATTCCTAAATATCACTCTACAAAATAAGGAATCATGGCTTTTTGGAGAAATGGCTGATTCTAGGACAGGGAAAGAAAAGTAAAAGATAAGTTTGGACCATCTTATGGTGACAAAAAGTAAGAAATGCTCAAAAAATGACAAGATTTGTCAAAATGACATAGGAACCATTTGGCCAAATATGGGAAATTTTCAGCAATAAAATGATAGTAATAGGTTATTACCCATAGAAAAAAAATTAAAACCCATGGATCCATACCAATATAAATAAATAATTGAATAAACAAATAAATGAGAAAGGAAAGCTCTTTCTTACAGTAGAATTCTAATTAATAAATGTAGAAGGAATTATGAAAATAGAGAATTACCATTTGACAAATACTACAGTAACAATTGTTCCGGGCACGAATTATCAATAGATGCTAAAAATTAATAGGTATGGTATGAGAAACAAGATATTTATATGGTCCCAGAGTATCACTCTATGATATACTATTACAAAGAGGAAAATGGTAACTTTAGAATGGAGAAAATTGTCAGACACTGCCTTAACCAAGTTATCAAAGTTAATGTCATCGGTTTAGAGCAAATCAGTCTCATGTGCCTCCTGATATGCTGCACAAAAAGGATACAATATCACTTTCGTGATGTTCTTGTCAACAATGCAGAGCATGAATTTCATCATCATAAACCCTGAACAAATTCAATTAAGGGACATTCCACAAAATAACTGGTCAGTACTCCTCAAAAATGTCAAGGTCATAAAAGACAAAGTCTGAGGAGCAAACTGTCATGAATTAAAAGAATTTAGGAGACATAACAACTAAATGCAATATGCTATCCTGGACTGAAACCTGAACCAGAAAAGAGACATCAGATGAATAATTGGAGAAATGCGAATTGCTCTCTAGATTACACAGCAGCATGGCATCAATGCTAATTTTCTGGTTTTTACCATTTTTTTGTGGCTATGTGAAATGTTAACATTTAAGAAATATGGGTTAAGTTCTCTGTGTCAGACACAGTGCTAAGTACTTTTCATGTTATTTCATACAATTCTCACAAAAAGTCCTATGACTTAACTACTATTAACAATAGTAATAGTATTCATAATAGTGATTCTTTGTACTTTCCTTGCAACATTTTTAAGTCTGAAATTATTTCAAAATTAAGTATTAAAAAATAAATAAATATTAATAATGGTTCTGGTTAGCGCTGTGATTGGAGTTGGCATGTAGGGGGCAGCCAGGTTTATAGAGACCAAATTGTGTCTGTCAGAGAGGTAAGAAGTCAGCCACCAACAGCAGACACAACTTACCTGAAAGTACAGTGTTAGATAAACCCTAAACCTTGCATTAACCTATTAACCTTAACCCATACCTTTGGGTACATTTACCTATTTATACTCACCAAGGTTTCAGATCCCACCATGCTCCCAACTGTTTTCAAAATGGAGAATTTCTTAATGAGGCTTCGGACAAGTTACTTAACCTCTTCTTTCTTCATCTATAAAATGAGACCCTAATAGTAGTTAAGTCATAGGACTTTTTGTGAGAATTGTATGAAATAACATGAAAAGTACTTAGCATTGTGTCTGACACAGAGAACGCTCTTGATAAATGTTGGCTACTCTAAGCATCGTCTTCTTCACCATTTTCATTATTATTCTTTTGCTTACAAAGCCCTACAAACTGCCTCACAGGAGTCTAGTTCCATGGGATTGGGCACTCTGTCCAGCTTGGTCACCACTGTAACACTTCACACAGTTTCTCTACACAGCAGGCATTCAATAAGCATGCTATTGAAATGGAAGAAATATCTGGCCCCACTTATGTCTTAAATTATTTTGAACAAAAACATTACTGCTGTAACAGAGACCCAAATTACCAGTAACTTAAATAAGACAGAGGTTTATTTTTCTTTTACATAATCATCTGAGCATGAGCAGGCTATTACTGTAAGATGCCTCCAGTAACAGGACCCAGATGTTCTCCTGGGGCAGGGCCATCCTCAGGGTTCATGACCTCATCCACATGCCAACTCATAGGAAGCAGGAAAGGCAGGGAGGAAAGACACACTCTTTAGGGCACTGCCAAGAAGATGTACACATCACTTCTGTTTCCTTCTCACTGGCCACATCCAGTCGCAAGGGAGGCTTGGAAATGTAGTCTTTATTCTGGGCAGCCGCATGCCTCACTAAAATGTGGTGTTTCTATTATTATAGACGAAGAGGATAATGCTATTGGGTTGCTACCAGCTGTCCTGCCAATCTCTCCAGCCTCATCAATCCCATTCTATATACCAGCCCTCCTGCACTTCTTCAGGCTTTGGCTCCCTCTGCCTGGTGCCCTAAGGCCTCAAACCCAAACCCTTAGAGAATTCCTATATCACCTTCCAGACCCCTGGAGAGACATCACTCCTTCTTTGAAGCCTTCTTGAGCATCTCAACACCACCCTGGAGGTGGTGCAAGTCTATGCAAGTCCTCCTTCCCTGAACATGTCTTACAGCGGCACTTGTCACACTATATCTGAACTATTTATTAGTCTGTTTCTCCTACTACAGTGTATGCTCCAAGAGGAAAGAGAATATGTGACTGTGTCCCTTGCACATGACAGGTCTTTAAATTTCTGCTAAATTATTAAGTATATACTTTTGTGAATTTATATGAAATTTCCAAGCTACTGTTCCTTTGCCCAGTGGAAGAATATTCTTATAAATAAGGCCCACCTTACCCTGGACCCAGACAGGTAGTAGAGAAGGCACCAGTAAAATCAAATCATTGCTTAAGAGAGAAAGAATCCAGATGCTGTAGGCCCCACAGGACCCTGGAAATGCTTGTCCTACTTCTGACTTATGTTTACGTCTGGCTGAGCTGGAGGACAACAGAAACCCATCAACAACGCACCCCTCAGTGAAATCAGCCAAACCGGGGGCTGAGTCTGAACTCAGGACAACACATACTTGCGTCCTGGGTCAGGAAAGCTGTGGTGGCATATCAGGACTCTTCTGGTTGAAGTCACAGTACAGATGGCTTATGAACATGAAAAGACTGTTTAATGTTAAAAGCCTTTGATTTTTTTTTTCCAGATTAATTCCTTTGGTGCCCTGTGAGCTGTAGGCAAAAGTGAGTGAGCCAATGAGAAAGGGCATCTCAACCAAAACAAAATGTCCTTGCTTAATACCGTTTCCATGAGTTTCAAATCAGAGTCTGAAATGTGTGTTTGTGAATTCAGGGTTTGTTCTTGTTTGTTTGAGGAAGGAAGGCGAGGTGAATGATATGATTTCAAACTGTTTTGCTTGCCAAAGTCTCAACAAAGGGGAAGAGAAAAAAATATCAAGTTCAGATGAAAGAATTAAGAGATGTTACCATTTGCTACAAATGTTCTACTAAAGGAAACTTAATTTTAAACATAATCCTAACGCTCACTTTATTACTGGGTTAGAATTCCTGTCTAACCCTCTTTTCTTCACTTAATGCCATGCCGCTTCCCTCACTCCCAAATCGGAGCTTAAAACATAAGTTTGTGGACTGAGGGTTTGTTTTTGTTTGTTTGAAGAGGAAAGAGTTCTTTCAATATTAGACCACCAAGCACTCTAAGTGTTGAACTATACTAGGTATCAGCTTATTTAATTTTCTTGCCAACTATGTAAAGTCTGTAAAAAAAAAAAAAATAGGGTTCAGAATAGTTCGCTGCTGGTAAATGACAATGTATTCTCATCAGAGACCATCACCTGGAAAAGGAAGCCAAAGATACAATGTTTTCTTTTTATACTCAGGGAAAGTTAAGTGGAACCCAAGAGGAAGTTAATAAGCCCATAGATCATTCTGGATCCTTTGGCCCATACTAGTCTGTGATGTCATCAGCTAATAACACCACATTTAGCCAAAAAAAAAAAAACCCCGACTTTTGCCTCATACTGGGAGTTGAACAGGACAGAGTGATTTGCATGGACTTTCTGGAAAACCAGATCTGCGCTCTGTAGCCATCATCTTTGTCAGTGAACACAACTATGACATGAAATAGTAATTGTTGTCAAACACATGCAACGTTTTCGTCTTTATTTTTAAGCACATAACGCTGTAGAAGGTAACAGGTTTGGGGATTTTTTTTAAATTTACTCTGAACATCACAGGATACCTTCATAGTGCCTTGATGACCCAATCTCTAAAACACCAATATCTATGTATGACTAAGTTTTAAATGTGTGTCTTTATTAACAATGGGGTCACTGAGGTCCCCTGCTTAAACTTCTGATTAAGAAAACAATCCATGTCAACTAATTCTGAATGGCACCAGAACAGAAATAGTCTCTTTCCTCCTGTACTCAGATAGGACATTTCCATTAAAACTGTTCATTTGATTCAAAATACCTACATTTACCTACATTTGAGGAAGGAATTGTGTGATGTTTCCCTTTTTTTTGGCAAATAATCAGACCTATTCTAGGTTTTTAACTTTAGAGAAAGTAGCCATTTCAAGCTAAAATGAGAACAGCTACGAATTCTTTTAACAGGGAAAAGGAGTTTCATGGTGCAAGCTTGGGCTCTGGGCTGAAACTGCTGGCCCTAGCCATTACTAGCTATGTGACCTTGGGCAATTTACCTCTTTGAGCTCCATCTATAAACAAGGATATGAGTGGTGGCTACCCTAGAGAACTACTGTGTGGATTAAAAATATGCACATCACAGTGGCTAGAACAGTATCGTCAATCAAGGTCAGCAACTTATCATCCTCTGGAGGTAAAAGGAAGGAGGATTTTTTTTAACCATTGCAAATATAAAGCTGCTTTTGAAAAGTGAACCAACCACCTGTTTAATAAATCTGAAAGGGCTGCTACCTCTCCTGGAGGGAGGTGTTATCTGCATCAGCTGGCTGGCTGTTAGGTACACTCAAGCCCACGGTGGGATGTGTACCCCCATGCTCATCACTGAAATGTAAAATTCTATTTGCCCATGAAATATCTTCCTTAAAAATATACACATACACACAAGCATAGATATAGATAGATGACAGATGATAGATAGATGATAGATTAGATGATAGATGATAGAGATAGATAGACAGACAGATGAGAGAGAGAGAGAGAGAGAGAGAGAGAGAGAGAGAGAGAGAGAGAGAGAGAGAGAATGTATAGATAACCATCTATTGCCATGCTCTGATTTCTCCCCCACACACTCTGAGGCCTGCGCATTGTAGCTGGGTATAGAGAATTCTTGCCCAATGAATGCTCCTCCAGGTGAGTTGAGTGTGTTCCACAATGTGTCTTGTTTAGTCTGTGGTGGCTTTGCTCTCTACCATTTATTGAAGTTCTAAACCTAGCTGGCTACCAAAAATTGTGTAAATGAAGGTACTTCACCTGCCACAAACAAGGAATGAGTAACATGTTGAATATTAAAATGCAAGTTATCACACTGGGATATATTCATCAGAGTGGTAAGGTAATAATCTACAGCAATTAGAAGCTCCTGGAAGTCCTCTAATATTATTATCAGGAATCATAACATTTTTGCAACCCAGAAAACTATCTACAAGTGACTCATAATTGTAGACTGGAGGATGAAAGAAATGATGGTCAAAGGTCTGAAATTATTCCAGGTGGTTTGAAAAGCCTGGAAGAGCAATTGCCAAACGGAAATGGCAGGACCACATCCCCATAGGGACAATGCTGAGTCAGTCATTATTCCCACTTCTGGGAGAGCAAACCACAACAAGAAGGAACTTGTGTTTTCCTCTCCTGCCCGCAGCTTAAAATCCCCTAACAAACAAATTCTTAAGTGACAGAAAAGAAATGACTCATACTTTCTGCCTTGCTTTATTCAAAAGTTATGCAAATCATTTGTTACCTGTACACATGTATGAAACATGCATACATGATCTTTAGATGAAGCTCTATCTTTATAAATTCATTCAAAATTCATTTATGGTTGGGTGTAAAATTCTTACAATAAAAATATAATCTCACTATATGTGTCAGAAAAAAAGAACAAGATCAAGATGGCTCCATAGTGTAGTGGTTAGCACGTCTGCTTTACACACAGAAGGTCCTGGGATCGCACCCCAGCTGGAGCCACAGCCCATACCCCAGGTGTACACCAAGAGCATTTGAGAGGAGATGCCCTGCCTTCAGAGATTAGATAGATCTTAAGGGGAAAATGGCAACATCCACAAGTCAGGGGTGGAAGTGGGAGGAGGGGGGATTAAAGAGGTGGGAAAAAAAAGAACAAGATCTACATTGCCATTTATAGCTAACCTATAATTTTAGAGGGTCCAGCAAACTTTCTCATCACTTGAAAAAAAGCTAAGAAATGAGAATATTTGTCATTTTTTCTGTTATTTATACAATGCTTGTTCTAGTCCTCCTAATAATGCATGCTCAAAAGGACTCCAAAAATCAAATTCTGGAGTCAGCCACATGGCTAAAATGCTGCAGGATGGAAGCCCAGAATTCATTTTAATATGTAGTATCCCCTAGACTGTGACAGAATTCAGGTTTCAATTAGCCTTTTCCAGGTTCTCAAAATCAAGAAAAATCTAGTAAGTTATTAACATATTCATAAGTAAACGAATGTTCCATTCTTTTGATAGGCTGCCAGAATGTGGTGCCAAGGAAAGATCTAGGCACCTATGGTGAAGCCATGGGGGTCGTTCACATCCTTCCCTCTGTGGGACTGGACCCACAGATACCACCTTTGTTTTTCTGAGCATATTTATCTATACATTTATGGAACCCTGTGAGTAAGATGCCCACTGAAAGAGTCCTGAAATACAGCTAGAATTACTGACCTGAGGTAATACTCCCTGTGCAGCACCACTCTAGCTGGATGTTTGCAAAATAAAGTCGTCTATAGGTCTGCACAAATCTCTTGTGCACGTAGATCACCTGGGAATCCTTATTAAAATGCAAGTTCTCATCCAGCAGGATAGTGAGGGGCTGAGGCGGCTGGTCTGAGCCCCCTACTTTGAGTAGCAACACTGTAAAGTAAGCTCAAGGCCATTCCATTCACAATTAGATAAATGTAATTTGGAATCTTGACAGGTGCCAGGCACTGTGCCTTCTGCTGCAACTGCAAAGATAAGACAAGGAGCTTGCCATGTAATAAAAAAGACAGCTTACAACACTGGGTAAATTCAGCATTTATTTGGATTCTCTGTATTACAAGGAGGAAAAGCCCATCCAAAGTGGCTCAAGCACAAAGGGAATGTAATGGCTCCTGTAATTGCAAAGCCAGATAAGGTGACTTCAGGTCCATTTTGAAGCAAGGCTAAAAATGAGATCACAAGTACTGTTTCACTCTCCACCAGTAGCTCATTTCTCTCTTTCTTTTGGCTCTGCTTCCTGTGGTTTGGCTCCCTTCTCCTGCAGGCATCATGGATGACAGTCTGAATGTCTTGCACTCTTAATAAGAGTGCTTGCCTATCCCAGAAGTCTCAGAAAAAACCTCAAGGTTCCATCTCATTGACTCTAATTGAGTCATGTGCTCAGCACTTAACTAATCACTGTGTCTTGGAAAGTCAAACTTCCAGCGTAGAAAACTCTAGAGTTTAGGTTGGCATTAGCTCCAGCAGAACTACATGCATCAAGAAAGCAGGAGGCATGAATTCCCCCCAAAAAATGAGAGGTTAGGTGCTGGGCAGAAAGAGCTCACAGTCACCATTACAAAGAAGCATGTGCAGGGGTCAATGACAGCATAGAGAAAAACAGTGGTACCTGATAAACAGTGTGTTTGTGTTTATCAGGTACCACACACACACATCTCTCACCAGCCACAGGAGAAGTACACACAGTGCTCAGTCTGGTTTCTTGGGAGCCTTTAACACAACGCTGCCACACCTTCACCTCAGCCATGCTGTAATTCAGGCACTCCTATTCACTCACTACTTTCTGTGCAAGAGATAAGAAGTGAAAAGTGTAGTTTAATTGTTCCTGAGAAGATTGAGTTAAATTGGAATATAGACCAGATTGACACACATCCAATATTTTGAAGCTAGTACAAAATATTGTACAGCTGGGTACTAATTTGTGCTCAAAGAAAGGAGACATTGGTGTGAACTGAAATTGAATCTTTCACAGGCATGAACATACAGATGCAATAATGAGCTAGTGTGTGCTTTAGGCCATAAAGAAACCAAACAAGCTGTAGGAGAAAATAGTGTTGTCTTCAAAAAGCAGGGACAGCTAACTGCAAGATTTGAGAACCCAGATCAATAACCTCCTCTCCACCATGGTACATTCCACCACTATCCATGACTTCAGTATTTATGTTGGGAACCCATCTGACATCTAGCCTTTTACCTTCTTAACATCTTCTAATCAACACTATTTTAGCCCTTGACCAGTGACAACTGTACCATCTCAGAAACATAGGTTTCAAGAATTCCTGACCACACGTTCTATATTCTATTCTGCCAGGACCATATAGATGCATATAAATACATACACATACACATACATGTACATATATACACATGCATTCACACCCAGTTTTTCAAAGCTGACCCCCAAACCTCCCCCCAAACAGATTTCAGAGACAGTTCCATGCCCCATTGAGAACCACTGGCTGAGTGGAAAAAGTAGTAATTTAGACATCAAAACTGACCCTATACTTTGAGAACTTGAACAAGTCACTTAGCCTTTCTGAGTATCAGTTTCTTCTATAAAAGGCAGATCATAATCCTACTTCTATCTAAAGGTAGCAAATTTCAGATGATCTAATAAAATATTAATGAAAATATCTAGTGTATTTGTTAGGATCATGTTTGGCTATAACAAAAATTGACAGCAACAGTTTAAAGAATTAGATGTTTACTTTTCCTACACCACAGGCATTCTGAAAGCTGATGGTCCACTGCTGATGTGGTGGCTTCTTAATGTCATCATTATCCCTAGCTTCCGTCTTTCTGCAAGTGGCTTTTACCCTCATGGCTGCCTCTCAGTCACAACATAGAGGCCCCATTTTCCAGACCCAATCTGCAGAACAGACAGACAGACAAATAGAAAGTCAGGAGAGAGGGGAAGGGGGAGTGTAGAGGAAACAAAAGAGGCAAGATAAAGCTCTCTCTGTATTAGAAATATAACACTTAACCTAAAAATCCTCAGCAGACTTCCATATACATCTCATTGGCTGTCACATGATCATTCTTACCTACAAGGAAGACTGGAAAATATTTTTAGCTGAGCATATTGCCTCCTTGAACAAAAGTAAGGTTCTGGGAATAAAAAAGAAGGGGAGAATGAATAGTGGCTAAGAAACCAGCATTATCTGCCATACTTGGTAAACTACCAAGCATTGTGGAAGTATAAGGTGACATTATTATTAAAAACTGAAAAGAGTATCATAAAATATAGTATCTGTGTGAACTTTACTACATGAATTAATCCATATTTTAAGACAAAATAAGTGAATGTTCTCTTACATCCAATAAGCATAGCACCCCAATTAACTAAGGCACATCTTTACCCACATTTTAACATAGTAATGCAGAATATAGCACCTTATATGCAGTGTTCTCTAAAGAAGATATCCCCCATTATTCAAGGTAACAGGAGAATAATAATAAAGTGTATAAATGAATATAGAAGACATTTATTGGTTTAAGATCACCTGGTATCCATCCCCCTACTTTTGGGAATTACACCTGATTTTCTTGTGGAAAAATTATTTCCCCACATTGTGCAGGTTGGTTGGACTGTCAGTCAAATTGCCCTGCTCAGGTGCCAAGGAACAGACACCTGATCCAACCTCAGTCAATGCAAATCCCTCTTTCTGGACTTTGAATTCCGAATGTGTAAAGCAATAGGGAGGAGAGAGGGGAAGGAGAAAAAGAGGGAGAAGGAAGGAAGAAAGGAAGGAAGGAAGGAAAGAAGGAAGGAAGGAAGGAAAAAAGAAGGAAGAAAAAGCAGAATGTCAAAACTTGCTTTTTAGTTGTTCTTCAATTCTATGGGCTCCCCACATCTAATCCAGTTAAATTTCCTGTTTGGCTCAATGTAATTCAGTCAATTTTGCAACCAAAGAATCTTGACTGACACCTAATAGAATCACTCGTACAGACCACCCAGAAACTCAGCTGTCAGCTTTGTTTTCAACCAAATTCCCAAAGCCACACCTTCTCTCTGATCCCCAGACATTCTATAGAGACACTGAGAAATACTGGAGTGGACATAAGACTGGGAGGAAGCCAAGAAGTAAAAGTCATTGGGGAAGAATAGGTCAGAGAGCCCCAATTGGGAATCAGGAGCTATGATTTCTAGTTTGTGCTCTTCCTCTAACTAGGGACCCAGGGTACATCTTTCAGCCTTTCTACATCACAGTCTCCACACTTGTAAACAACTGAGTCGACTATCACATCAGCTTTTACAACATGTCAATATTTCCTAACTTTGCTAGGTCTCCTACCCACTGAGTTCCTACCTACATAGCCTTAGAATTACAGTTATATATCAGCCTCCTGGACATCCCATACCTACTTCCTGAACTATGTTCAAGCCACATCTCCTTTAAAATTTAAATAAGATTGCCTAGAAGCCCCATTATGGCTAGAGAGAAATTCCTCTCCCTCCCAAACACATCCAGGGACTCCTGGGGAAAGTCATCACTCCACAGATCAGCTCTTACTCCCAGATCCTGTTTCCACTGAATCTGACATTGCCTCCCTGCATTTTTGTCTCCTGTGGTTTTTGCCCCATGCCATTCTGATTGACACTACTCTGATCCCTTCAGCCTGCAAAGCACCATTCACTCTAGGCAAAGTATGTAGGGGCCTTGCCTGGAGGTTTGGGGCAACAGAGGTGACCACATTGCAGCTCAGTAAGACAAAACAACTTCAAGTTGAATATTGTTCTTCCGTCACTGGCCATTACCTTCTCTTCTAGAGAATATGACTGTGGTGTCCCCTCTCTGGGTGTCAGCACCCTGGGATGTTGCTTACCTCTTGTTAGTCTTTCTTTACCTCTTCCCCTATCCTTTCAAACTCTCTTTCTCCCAAACCCCGAATTTCCTGTTCAGGTGTTGCACAGTTTTCTTCCCACCATCAAAATGCTTTACTTAGCAGAGGTCATTCTAAAAGGAAGTTTACACCAACAGTTACTCTTTCTTTCTACTGCAAAAAATAACAAGTGCATCTCTAAAGACACAGATAACACCTGTTCCCTGGCTGAAAGCATAATGCCTCAATATTTAGAATGCATCTTTCAGAAAGCATTAGCCCGAGAAAAAATAATTTTCTATTTTGTTGGCATGCTTTAAGTGGAAACAGTGTGATCTCTGATGTGCCAAGCAAAAACAAAGAGGCTTTATTATTTACTAGCTCTGTGACCTTAGGAAAATTACCCATCTAAACCTATATTTTCCTTCTGTAAAATGGGGACAATAATAATATATATATTCAATAGGATTGTTGTGAGAATCTAATAGAATCATACACATAAAGTGCTTTGTGCAGTGACTAGCACATAACAGATGTTCTATAAAGGGTAAATGACGGCATGATGGTTATTATCCCCAACATCATTATTGCTACTTAGGGCATTTGAAAGTGAAATTAAAATGGTGATAAAGCATTACAAAGAGCACAGCACATTGAGAAGTCACTTGGGAAATGTGAAAATACAAATGAAAAACAGTTCAGACTTAACCTAAATGAAGTGTATTTGGCACTCATGTCCTGGGAAAGATACCGGTCTCATCAGCAAGTAGGTCGAGTTAAATAACAGGGCTAAAAACTATAAATGTGAATGCCATTATTTCAGAAGGAAAATGTGTTTTATTCCTTTTTTTTTTTAAGGAATAACATAATACTCCTTTTCATCTAAAGATACCAAGCACCAATATAAGAACATCAAATATTTTAATTCCTCCCAGGAACTAGTTCAGTCCTAGAGAGAATAAGAGTTCACTGGAGTAACTGGGGCATCTGAAAATGGATGTGTAATATTTAGACCTTCACATTGTTTCTTGAAAATTTTCCAGTACCTCAAAAGGTTAAAAGAGGATCATAGGACAGTGAGCTCCATATGTCAAAAAAGACACAGTCCCAGCCTAGGTTACAGTAGTATTTTCCTACTTGGCCCCTTAAAAATTGTATCATTTCTGTTTGACTATAATTCAGTCAAACAGAATTACTTTCTTTTTGGCAGCTCGATTGTTTCTCTGTTTCAAACATTGATATGGGAAGACCACATATGAGGTCTTCCACAGGCATAATTTGCTATTCCTTTTCATCCATATGCATTTGCCTTCTTTTCCAGCTTGTCTGCCACATATATAAAGTTCAGGACATTGTGGACTATTGCAAACTAACACTAAAGCTTCTTTTACAAAGTGTCCGCCCCTCAATCCCTTCTGTTTGACTTTTGAGGCTACATCTTTTATTTAGCACTCACTTAATAAAGACCTACAGACAAGAAGTTTTGTCAGTATTAGGGAGATACACACACAATAGGACCCAGTCTTTTCTAGGAAAAGTAGGCTATAAATAAACAAAAAATCCCGATGTGCAGTGACTACCACCAGTAGATCTATGCACAAGGCAGTAAGGGGGTGTAAGGGACAGGAATACAGTTCTGCGTCCTGGAGCAGGGCTGGTAAATAAAAGTTTCAGAAAGATCCAGAGTCTTCAATAGTGAGCAGGAATTCACAAAGTAGAGACGAGATGGGAGTCAGGAGAGGGGTAGAGATGGTGAAATGTTTCCCAGAAGAAAATGGGGCACATCACACCTATAATAAAAATAAACTTAGCCAATTCCATTTAGCACAATAAGGAGGCATGTCAGTTGGCTGAGCACATCTTCCACCTTTATTCCTTGAGTTTATTGTTACTTGACCTCTTGTTTTTCCATATATATACTTACTCTACATGTTATACACACAAAAAAATAGAGGGGGTCCCACAGTAGTTCCAGAAGGAAGAAAACATTATCATTAGCAGAACTTGCCTGCATCCACATGCTGAGGACATATCTTCATGGAAGATGTCTGACCCGTTCTTATGAGATGGATTCCTGCAACAACACAGGCTGTCTTGGTCTCATCCAGATCAAGACCAACTGATGACTCAGAGGACACTGTCAAGCAATTGCTGCAATCACCAAGGATTATTTGTCCTGTGCACACTCACCTCCTTAGAATTGTCACACGAAGTGGACCTGTCTCACTAGGATGTCTTTGCTTTAATTATATACACAATAACTTATACCCTTGCACCTACTTTTCAGGAGCTTGTAAGTCACCATTATTTACTTTCTCCTGTAGTTAGGCATTTCAGTGTCTCCATCTATAAGCAGGAATGCCTTCACAGCATACAACTTGTAGAGTCTGTGGACCCCACACCCAGAAGGGCTCATGCTTGGTTTAATTCTCTGCTGCTGCTAAACTGAAATGCTTAATAATTTTTTAGCAAGGAGTTCCACATTTTTATCTTGTGCTGAGCTCCACAAGTTATGTATCTTGTCCTGTCTAGAAGACTAACAGCTTCAAGGTGAATGTCTATCGAGCCCTGTCTCTACACCCAAGATGGGAGCCATTACTGAATGGTTCTGAGTAGCTTTTGGTTACAGTGATCATTTTCACCATCATTCACTTGGCAGGGTAACTGCCACAAACCTGAAACTTTAAGCAGTCCAAAAACACTTTTGACATGTGATTACAAACAACTGGTTCAACCAAAAGTTAAACTTTGGCCTTGGCCACCCTCTATCATCCACCAGTATACAGACAGGCTCCTGCTCCTGCAAGTCTCCTTCAAGTTTATAAATAATACCACCCCCAAACACTTCACTATTCTGTAAACTTAATGTGTCATTTGGAATTTAACAATTTCCTTAGCATTATTTGATCAAAGGTGTGCAGAACTGCATCAGATGTAATGAAAGTCAAGCCTTATAATTTCAATGATTAAACACTTGTACCAGAGCCTGTACCCAAGCAGCTTGGTGGCTACTGGAACCTGAACTACAAAAGTAGCAGCTGGCATGCCCAGAAAAAAGGGACACTATATGAAGAAACTGTGTTCCCAGCTGTGAGATTTGAAAAGGCCCTCCTCGATGTGAGTGACACAGGGGGTCTATAAACTGTGCATTTTCCTCAGGACATCCCAGCACACACCTGAAGCTCTTTTGCACATTGCATTGTCATTTTCTACCTTTCCACAGTGGATCCTGACACAGAACTGTCACAGGTTCGGAAAGAATAATTGTCCGCTCACTCTCCAGAGGCCTGAGATCAAAAGTGTCCCCTGCCACGTACCTGTGAGCTGGCATTAACACATTCTCTTTTTCAGACCACAAAACAATGCAGAATTTCAGTTGTATGTGTGGGTGTGCATGTATGTTGTATGCAGGGAGGAAAGAAAATAGGGGGAGTTGATAAAGGGATACCTTATCCTTATTCATGACTATGCAGAACACACACCTTTTTATTGCCCTCTTGGTCTTTCTGAAGTCATCTCTAGAGACTGGGTTTCAAACATGATCTTTATTTCATTGCTAAGACCCAGAAAATACTGATGTAACAGCCTCAGATTCACATTAATTTCAAACTGACAGCATAACCCAGCTACAACGCTATGTGCAACAGAAATCCTGAACAGAACTGGCCATGGCCAGGCAGAGAATGCATGGAAACAGGCAGCCATTGTCTCAACATCTACAATAGCACAAACTCCTGAAAGTAACTATTCTTATGCCTGGGTGAAATCCACCTCACAGACTTCAGACTGCACATTCACAGCACTCAAAACAATAAATAAATATCACATGGCTTCTGCAATAACGAACAACTTCCTAGCCCTCCCTTAGTCACCAGGGCAGCCTTTGTTCTGCAGGTATTTTCTGATCCTTGTCTTTATCTTGTTAATGCAATTGGGAAAACAATAAAAATCAAATTTCTCATTTGAAAACTTTTACCCCTCCACATTCCGAAATTCTGAATTTTTGTTTCTAATTCATCAGCAGGAAATACTGGTCTAGACACAGTCACCCTGGAAATCTTGAAGATGTTTCTATTGCCCACTCCCGACAACCAAATTGAGTTTAAGGCCCACTTCCTTCAGCAAACTTTGGTGACTAGCCTAGCACTCTCTTCAAAGAGGTAACATCCTTCCTCTCTTTCCCTTCTGAGCACTTGCAAAGTTTGATAGTTACATATTTCATTCACTTATTTATCAAGTACTATGTGGTAGACACTAAAGGATACAGGACTTACCCCAGTCCCTGCCTGCCAGGTACCCATGGGTCAGTCTGAATGAGGCCTTTGAGTGCCACTGAACTCCCTGAAACTCAAGCACCTAGCCATGCCATTGTCTTGTTCCAAACACATACTTGTTGACTAAATGCAATGGGTAGACTTTGTTTTATAAATAGAGCTTTCTAACTAACAAAGGCATTCCAAAGTCAAAAGGGTAAGTCGGGTGAGCTATCAGTTGAACGTTTGAAACTGAAAATCACTGATGACCTGCTCTGAAGAATATTTCCTCTTGCTGATGGATGTATTGCCAAGCTGGGAAATGTGAAAGGATCTCTTTCACATTTTGCTGCATCAGAAATGGTCACAGGTTCTGCTGTGATTTGTTGGCACAGGTCTGTTTGCAGCAGGACCTGACAGAAGCTTATTAATGCCAAAAATACTTCTCTCTTTCTCAAATATATTGAAACTGAATGTCACTGATATGACTATCTCGGCCGTTACTGGGAACTACACCTGTCTCACTTTCCTAGAATGCAATAAGGTACAAATCTCCAGGAGCAACAATTCACCTTTCCAAATTACAGAGCCCAGGAGTAGCACAGTAGGAAGAATTCAGCTGCTACAAAACAAGGAAATTACATGAAAAACCCCACTCAAAAACAGTAAGGGAGAACTGTTAAGTGTTTAGCTTAAATTTTCATCTAAGCAGAAGCCAGGAATGTTCTGCAGCCTGCAAGGGCTCTATGTACCATCTAATATGTTTAAATACAAGGTCCAAAAACATTGTAATTCCACTTTAACACAATCAAAGTCCTTCAATATGCTAAGAATACATTCAACTGCTTAAATATCCTTCACTGAGAAACTAAGCATGAATTTTACTGTGATTAAGTGATAAGAGCTGAGTCTAATGCCATATGAAATTTGTTTTTAAGTAGTTATTTTATTCAGAGTGGTTGCTTCTTAATGATGCCGTCTTAATTTTCTCTTAAACCTGTTTCACCTATAGTCATTCAACATTACTATTTTGTTCATTTAATTTTAAATTATTCTTAATTTAAAGCTATTACAAATATTCTACTGCCACTGAAGATAATGCAACATAGATGCCTCCATGAAAATATCACAGAAAACATGATCAACATTTTATTGCTGTAATCTGGCTTAACAAACACAATACTATAAAATATTTTTGCACATTAAAACGAAATTATTCTAGAATATTATAAAATCCACTGCTAAATACATCTTTATTTTGGAATGCTTCTTTATTTAGTGTAGTTGGATTTCAAACTGTAATGAAAATTGTACTTAACAATCATCTTGGGTTATACTTTCCATGTACAAACTTTTTATCCTACTTTCCTCAAAATAAAACCCTCAGCATTTAACCTATACAGATGAGCCTGAAGAGATCTCACAATACATTACAATAATCATTGCGATACTGAACTTGTATCCTAGTCAAAGTAACACATAACTATACTGTCTCGTTCCTATTTAGGCTTCGCAACATATTCTAATACAACGTTTTGCAGAATGCTCCCATACAACTAGGCTCAGGGGAGCAGCAACACCATTACCACGAAAGTTGCAATGAGTTCCTCCTTGAAAAACACCAAATCTCAAATTCCAACACATTAGCTCATAATTCATTTTCTTTTCCTCTTTTCTATAATTCATTTTCATATCTAAAAGAAGCTTGTGGCCGAAGCCATATACTATCGGCAACATGTTAAACCTTCTTTGCAATTTTACTTCTAGGAAATATGATAAAGAAAAATAACAGACCCCATTGGCATCCAAAATAAACCATTACAAATGCATATTCTCTTTTCCACTAATTCAAATGGGAAGCGAAGAACAGAAAAACCTATGAGTGCCCTTAGTTTTTAGACAAAAATTCCCTTTTCATGTCTCCACATACTATCAGAAGCAGAAAGACACTCCAAATACATACACTTGCCACTTTTTTAACCAAAGAAGTTGCTACCATTGGCAATAATATGTTCACATTAACTTTTGAGGTTAATGTTCTGATCGTCAGAAATATTTTTAAATTACATACTTTTAAAACATGCTTTTTTCTGAACTAACATCAGGACCAAAACATGGCTCTGTTTCAAGGTTCCCAAGTTTTAACCCAGTAATCAAACCCAAACGCCTTCAGATTTTCAAGGGGTTGCTTCTTCCTTTCTGTGCTACAACAGTGCACCTCCACTGCCTGGCTTGGCTTGGCCTTTAGAATTTGAAGATTTATTCCCATTCCTGGACACTTGACAGGCCATGATTTACATTTGAGAAAATAACTCCCAGGTTCTCATCAAGGAACCAAAAGCTGCTCCCACCCATCTAAGCTGCTCTCTAGGAAACAGACTGGGAAAAAGGGAGTTGTGGAGAGGAAGCAGATTCTGTCTGAAGCTACACAGACTAACACAGGTAAATCCAAAGTAATGGAGGCAAATGTAAAAAAGAATATTATTTATTATATTCTTTATTAATACTCACACGTAACCTTTGTCTTTTACAGAAAAGTCTACTTTAGAAGAATGAATGCCTCCTTAGTCTATCATCCCCAATGGAGCTTTTTGCTCCCGGACCATTTCCCTTTTCTCTACCCCACCCCCACAGCAAATGCTCTCTCTTACAAGTTCACAGATACCACAAAAAAAAAAAAACTTTGTAAACAAGATTTGAGTTACTGGATCTTGATTTAATCAACATCCCACTTCAAAACAGAGGTCAGGAAGGGGAGAGGGTAACCCATAGGAGAAAGGGGAAGAGAGAAAAGGCCAGAGGAGAAGACAGCTGGTCAGAACTTTCAAGTCTTGCCGTTTCTGAGATGTTCGTGTTGTATTGCGACTGTTCCTTGAAATCCAATGACTCAGAACACCGACAGCAAGTGCCTGTGTGGTTACTTACACATCTATAATAGAATACGTGGGCTTCCTCAGTTTGGGTCTGGGCTGTTTTTGTTTAAATACACCATCATCCTCCTGGGGGTGTCTCCCACATAGAACCAGGTCTCCCGGGCAGCCCTCTCAGAGCCGGGGCTTGCGGAGCAGGGTCTTGCTGAGGTCTTTGACTTCCTCCGGGTTACTGACCCGCTCGTAGCCCAGCAAGGCCATGGGCTGGTAGCAGAACTCCTCGACCTGTTTGATCTGCTGGAAGGTGAGGGCGGTCCGCCAGGCGTTGGCGGCCTGCGTTGCATTGCGTGCCGACACCACGAAAGGCTTAGAGGAGGAGCCCGAACCACTGGTCATGTTCAGAGCAAACTGCTCCATTTCGGGGCTCACCAGCAGCCCCACAAAGTCGTAGACCCTCCGTAGCGTCTTCACAGGGTCTCCCACCAGGTCCTCGTACCGCACCACCAGGTAGTGGCCTTGCAGCCAGTCAGGGGGCTGCAGGGCCGTCTGCAGCGTCTTGGCCATGCTGTTGCAGATGACCTCCATAGCGCCAAGTGCATGGTAATCTGCGGGGCCGCCCACACCCTCCTTCTTGGCACCCAGTTTGTGGCCAGCAGCCTCCAGGAAGGGCATGCGATGGGCTCGTGGGTCCCGGCTCCGTACCACCTGCAGGCTCTCGCGGATGAGACCGTGGCGCGAGCGGATGCGTGAGCTGGCCACAGCGCGGGGATCGCGCACCAAGTGGATGACCTTGAGGTCCAGGGCCGGGTCGCGCAGCAGCGGCGCCAGCACGGCCACGTCGAACACACGCACGCCCTTAATGACCAGTGTGCGGTACTTGCGGCACTCCTCCTCGAAGCGCGCCAGGCGCTGTGGCGGGCACTTCTTGCACACGCGATCGTCCACCAACCCCACGACTTCCTTGCGGTAGGCAGGGCAGAGTGGAGAGGAGCACACCACCTTGTTGGTGGCCGCGCCAAAAATGCCGAGCGTGGTGAGGTTGCGCCCCCCGCTGCCGGCGGGGCTGTACAGCTGGAAAACAGAGAGGTCGCAGCGGTAGAGAGCACTCAGCATGTCCCTCGCTGCCCCTTGCAGGGAAACGGCGTCCCCCGGGTACAGTTTCTGCCACACGTGCCACACGGGCTCATAGAGGAAGAACACCTCGGGGTTCTGGTTGAAGAGCTCGCCGAAGAAGGACGAGCCTGAGCGCCACGTGGTAAACACGTACACCAGCTGCCTCTTGTCTTCCGCGCCCCCGGTGCCCCGAGTGCTGTTTCCGGAAGGGGCCGCGGGCCCTGCGGCGGCGGCCGGCGCCGCCCCTATGGCTGGCGCGGGAGGGCGGAACGGGGTGCGGGGGTCCAAGCGGGTGTGCGCGCGGCGCGACACCGCCGGAGGCGGCCCCGGGCGCCCCCAGCCGCCCCCGGCCGCCCCCGCCGCGGCCCCCAGAGGCCCGTCGGGGCTGCACTGCTGCAGCGGCTCCTTGTGCCACTTATAGTCCAGGAGGTTGAGCATGGTGAGCACGAGCAGGAGCGCATAGCCCGCGCACAGCACCAGCGCCTTCCTGCGGAACACCTTCATTCCGAGCGGGGACGCGGGCCAGCGGCGGCCCGGGCGCCGGGGCCACGGCGGGAGCAGGACGCGCGCCGCGGCGGCGGGCGCAGCGGGGATCGAGCGGGGCGCAGCGCCTGGGGGCACGGCTCGCAGCGGGCTGCGGCTCATCACAGACACGGCCCGGGCCGGCGGCGCGGCGGCGGCGGCGGCGGCCCCGCGGCCCTGGAGGGGGACGCAGCAAGCCGGCTGCGGGCGCGGGGGCTGGGGCCGCGGCTCCGAGGCGGGCGCGGCAACAGCGGCGTCTGGTCCCCGGCGCCGACAGCGGGCTCTCCCATGGCAGCGGCTCCTAGCAGAACCTGCGGGGGTAAGCGGAGTAAGCCGATGCGCCCCAGCACTCCTCCCCGCCGCCTCCTCCGCCCAAGGAACGCCCACCACCCGGTCTGCCTGGCTCCCCAGCTCACCTGGAGCCGCGGGCGCGCCCCGGAGCGGCCCCGGATTCCGGCCCGGCGCTCTGTCCTGCTGTGACCCGCTCCTCGATTTCTCGCGCGCTGTCTTCCGCTCAGGGTCCCCGTGCCTCCGAGAGGGCCGCGGCACTCGGCGGCCCGAGCCCTGAGCAGAGTTTCCGGGAAGCGGGAGCCCTGCGGCTCGGAAAGGGAAAAACTTTCACGGGGCTCGGAGCTCCGCTCCGCGCTCTGCTGAGCCCCGAGTGTCCGGCTCCAGCGGCGTCTCCTCCGCCTTGTCGGGGCCGCAGCTTCCTTCCTCGCTCCGGAGGACGAAGCCCTCCGAGGGCGGGGGGTTGGGGCTTACACGGGCCCCAGCTCCTGGCAAAGCTGCTCCGCCTCTCCCGTTCTCGGCCTCCGCGCCCCGAGTCTTCCCATTCCTCCGGCGGCGGTGGATGGGGCGCAGCGCGAGCCTGCGGCGGCGGCGGCGGCGGCGGCCGCTTCTTCCATCACTCCGAGGATGCCTGGGCGGGCACTGCCAGCTGTCCCCGCCGCTCCACAGCCTGTGACTGGCCCGGAAGGATCTGCCTCACTCGGCGCTCGGAAAGGCAGCCCGAGGCCGCCGCGCACCCTTGCCCGCCCCGCTCCCGGCACCGGCGGCTCTGGCCAACGAGGTCCTGGGGCAGAGGAAGCCTCCGCCGCCGCTCCTGCCGCCGCGCGAAAGCGGAGCCCGGGAGGATGCTGCCCCCCGACTCCCCCCCGCGCGGGCCGCGGCAGCGCGCTGCGGCCAGCCTCTGCGCGGCCCCTGCCAGGCGGCAGCGGGTTGGTGCGCGCCGCCGTCTGTCGCCGCGGCTCCTCCCCTTCGCCGCGCTGCCCTCCTCCACCGCCGCGTCCCGCGCCCGCCCCCCTCGAAACGCCCGTCTCCTGCCGCCGTCGCTGCCTCGGGGGCTGGAGGTCCGCGGTCGGGTCTGCAGCGGCGCGGGGCTGAGAGCCGCGCTGCTCCGGCGGCCGTCCGTGCGCAAAGCGCCGCGGCGCGCACGCGGGCTTGGGAGCGCTCGCGCGTCTGGACTCGAGGAAACTTGGACTCTGCGTGCGGGTGCCGGGCTCAGCCTCACGTTTTGGCTCTCGGAACGAGTTGGTGGTAAAGTTGGGGCAGAAATCCGCCAGCGGCCGCCCACTCTGCTCCTCCCCTGAAGTCGGCACCGCCCGGCCCCTCCAGGAACCGAAGACTTACCCGCGCCCTGGAGCTCTCCGAGGACGCCGAGCGCCGCTCGCAGGCTTGCTGCTACCGGCTCGCCTGATCCAACTGGTCTGAGATTTCTCCCTCAGCGAGGAAGGAATAAATCTTTCTGACTCCGAGGTCAAAGAAGACGCTCCACTTTTCCGGAGGAGTGTGCTGGCTGGGCGTCTTCTCCGGGCTTTACTCCACTTGTGGATAGGGCCGCTTTGGGCTTATTCGCCCCCGGCAGATTCTCTCCCAAATTCGGCTCGGAATGAGGCGTCTGCTGTGACTGATGTCCTCGAGAAGGCGGGAGGGTGGGGAGGAGTGACTCTTTGTTCTAATTTACAGTAAAATTCTTGACTTGCTTCTTCGTTTTTGAGATGAGATCAAACGATTTGACCCTAAAGGAAATGCCGTTGTTGGAAGTAGAAGGTCATGTTTGAGTTGGTTTAAATACTTTCTTTAAAGATAATGAGGAAAAGCTGCTTTTCCTCTCTCCTCTGTCCCCTTCCCTCTCAGTTAAGTGCACCAAAGAAGACTAATCCATAATCTCAATTCCATCCGTAAAATCGGGAGAGTTATAATAATCTCCAGTAACTGAAAGTGGTTGGATGATACTTAGATGTCCAGATGATTAAACCGTAGTTTAAGCCTTGGCTGAACCGCAAGTCTGGAAGCTCGTGCGCCGCGAAAATGCCGCGTTTCATTTGCCTCCTGTCCGCAAGGAGTGTTTAGAAGTTTGACCGAGTTAATGCAAATTTATTTTTCCACTATTTTGGACAGCCTCTCTCAACCAGAGGATCCTTCTAAATTTAAAATGTTTTCGTTTGTGCCATTATTCTTTAGTGAGTCGTATAAAATCTTCCAAATCCAATGACTCTGGAAAGTGACAATTCATGGGAGTTTTTAGGGTAGAAAAATGTTCAAAAACTTAACTCCAAAGACTGATGGAAGAGAAAGGGAGTTGGAAAGGAAAGAAAATCACAATCTTACAATTCGGCGTGATTCCAAGAAAAATAATTTCTAATATTTTAAGTCTTTGGCTTCATAGTTCGAAGGCTCATGAATTGCAGTTATTTGATGTAGGACTTTTTAAAACAATTCTTTGCATAGAAACACTTTTGTGGCAATTTTATAACGTTTTACTATAGTTGGCAAAATAGTAAATCCATTTGCCAGACGCCCCACAATGAGTGCTCAGCTGACATTACGTTACAAGTTCCTGCATCTCCACCCTCTCCTTGCTTGCAAATATTTTACCATTTTGCAGCATCGTGATTGGTTACAAACTTTCTTACAACTAATGACATCCAAAGACTTGATAATGCCTTGCTTTCCACAGTTGTTCAGAAATTCCTTTCATTTTAATCCTTTTGGCATGGAAATGACACCGACATATAATTTAAGTAACATAACTTCATTGGCAGAGGAGCGAATCATGCCACAGGGCTCTCCTTAATTTCAACTCTTCCAGGATGCTCCTTCAGTCTTCTGTGCTGTCTGTGATGTGGAAAGGAAAGTGCTGTTACAAACTTGCTGTGGCTTTTACCTAATCCTGGACAACCAAGGGACCTAATGTTCTGGAGTGCTGTAGGCCCAATCACCACCTGTGGAATCCAACAGACATCTTCCAGGACCTTCCTCCATAGATTGAATTGGGAAAAAATGTCAGGCTGTGTTGCCTGGACAGTTCCTATCTAGGGTTGTCTCTGTCACCAGGGATCTGCAAGATTCACTTTGGAAAGTGTCTGCACCAAGATAGATTCAGTCACTCATATTTTCAGCAATTATACGTTGTCAATGGAACTTGGAATACACAGAATTAGATTAATCATAATCCTTGATTTAAAACATGCTGTCATCATTGGTCCAAGGATAGGTGGCCCTTTTCTATGTTATATGATTGTAAGTAATGTAATGAATACTCATGAACCCATTACAGAGCACAAAAATTCCATAGGTAACCCAACCACTCTATTTCATTAAGTTTTAAAAATTTGGTGAAATGGTCAGGTTGGGTTAAGGAGGGGTGCGGGAATTTGCCTTAACTGTCAAAAAAAAAAAAAAAACCCAAATAGTCTTATGATTACTAAGGAAGTGAAGCAGTCATTTAAAATCTTCCCATATGGTAGCTGAAGGAAACTGGACTTTGGGTAGTAAACAAACAATAGAATATACAGATGTCAAATGATAATGAACACCTGAAAATTATATAATTGTATTAACCAATGTTACTCCAACAAACTTAATAAAAATAAAAATAAATAATAAATAAATAAAATCTTTCCATAAGAAAAATAACAGGCCCAGAGGGCTTTAAAGGTGTGTTCTACCAGATTTTCATGGGCTAGATAATTTCCATTTTATACAAACTCTTACAGAGAGCAGAAAATGAGGGAGTACTTCCTCAATTTATAATAACTGGATGGATAATAACCAGAGGGGAATTTCAGAGAATAGGTCCTTTTTACTGATTATAATATACATAAAACTCCTAAATAAAATAAATTTAATCAAGTGTGAGAATAAAGACAGTACCCTACAACCAAGTTAGGTTTATCCCAAGAATATAAGAATGACTTAATAGTAATATTTATTGAGCACCTACAGGGTGGCAGGTGTTGGTCTAACTCTGCAGGATGCAAATGTCAAACAGATCTAATCCCCACTCTTTTGGAATTTACACTCTAGCATGGGAGACACACATTTAAACATAAGATTATTTTAGAGAAAGATAAGTGCTATGGAGGAAATCAAATAGATCAATGTTAGAGAGAGTGACTAGAATTAACTACTGTAAATTGGGGAGGTGACCCTTGCAAAGAATGAGGAAGTAGCCCAGTGAAAAATGAGGAGGCACATTGCATGTAGCTGAGACAGCAAGTGCAGAAGACCTGTAGGGGTATAGTTGAAAGAGTGGGGAAGAATGAAGTTGTGTTTACTGTGGCCACCTGACTGGGGTAGGCCCTTGTTTGCAACACCTGAAGGGATTTCTCAAACTTTAGACTTTAAAAAGCAGTTTGTTAAGAATAAAAAAAAAAAAAAAAAAAAAAAAGAATGTTATGGGAGAAATTTGCTCCCAGTAAGTGTGCTTCTCCAAGAACATAAGCAGCTAATTATGAAATGTATTGTCCTCGTTTGAGCGCCACTGTCTGCTACCCAGACTACACCTGGATGTGCTCAACCTTTCAACATCTTTGCTTTTAAGGCCTAGCCCAGCTGTCTATTTACTGGGTCTCACCGCAGTTGCCGCCCTCTCGTCCCAACAGTGGACCCCTAGAGAAATGTCCCATTATCCTTTCAGAAGGGACCCTGTCCCTTGGAAGCCAATTATTTGTTTTTTCTGTGAGCTACTCCAAATGCATCCAGAATTTCTCCTTCTTCCCCACTAAGTTCATCAGAGTCGATTTTTGTTACTTAGAACCAAAAATTCCTAATTGACATGGTGGCTTACTGCCTAATTACAGATTTGGTTTCATTCATGCTTTGTCTTTGTGCCTTATTCTCCATCTGCCCTTAAAGCAGCACTTTCTCTTTTGAGATCACACCTTTAAATCCTAGTATCTAGCCAACCAGTGATCTTAAGAAACTCCAGCCCATCCCCCACTTCAGTATCAGTGACCTCAACACTCACTCCTTCCCCTGACCCTATCGCCAACATCCGCTGGGCTGCTCATTTGTAACACCTGACCCCCATGAGCCACACAGCCAGGACCGCTCTCACACTAATTAGTGCTGCTTCTTAGATTTATTTCCAGAAACCGCATCTAATCATCAGTATTCTTGACGTCTGGGCCCTTTTATTATTATTTAATTATAGTGTCATCTCCCCCCCCCATTAAAAAATGTAATAGGGATGTGAAGTGGCTCACAAAGATGAGTACAAGAAAACTGATCAAAAGGAAAATAACATGAAACGGGGGTATGGTCTGTGTAACAGTTCATTCCATGAGGTCCTACACAATTGCTAAAGGGGAGTCCAAAAAAAAAAAAAATGGTTCTGAGCTTTCTGGTAGCAAAGGTAAAGAAGGAAAGTTGTTCAAGATATCAACAGCTTAAATTTTTACCTTCTATTGTAAACTTCATTCATGCGATTTCTTTTTTAACTGCTTTATTCCCAGTACTAGCATAGTATCTAGCATGTAAGTGCTCAATAAATGTTTTGGCTGACTTACTGTGGGCCCTTATAAAAGAATTAGTTAATATAGAAAGTAGACTATGTCCTTAAGTGTGTCTCTACAAACTACAATGAAAACAACTATAGAGTTTGGGCAGAAAGTGCTGGTTCTTATAAGCCCAATAAATGCAATCTAATAGCACAATGTGGCTACTCGCTTCACTAAAGACAATTCTGTGTGAACTACATCCACCACTCTGGTGATCTGGCCTGCTGGCCCATCTCAGCAACCTGCATGAAGCTGTTTATCATGCCAAAGTGTGTAGGGATGAAGGGATGAATAACTTCTAGGGAAAGGCTTCTTAGAGAAAGTATTGCCTGGAAACAAAAACAAACAAACAAAAAACAGCTTCTGTCATCTCTTCTCACATCTCCATGCCAAACATCTCCCAACAACAGTAAAAGTTATATTTTGTGCTATTCTCGGTTAGAAAGTGGTCTTAAAGCATTTTTGAAAGTTGTTTTACTTCCTCTGACTTTCTTTCTCGGTGTCCCAGGACTCGTGAGTTCTGAACATGCTGAAATGGAGTTGAAGCTGGGAGCATGCAGTGTGCCTTGCTCTGACCATGGCCCTTCATCCCCCGTGTGGAGCTCCAGTTTCCAGGAATTCCTCCTTACAGTAAACTAGATCGCAGAAGTAAAGCACACAGCATAGCACAGAGCCGTTAGTAAGAAGTAATTCCTGCCCCCACCCCAGGTGAAGGGCCTCTTCTTAGGGAGGAATGAAGCAAGTTAAAAGAACTCAGGGTCTCCAAGAAAGAAGAATGCCATATCACTTTCTTTATCCCTTTTTTGTTAGGGACATTGGGGATTTGGTTTGGTGAGGGCCTTTTTCAGGACAAGAGAGTTCTGATTGAGGGAAGAATGATGGGGAGAAGGGTTTAGTGGTTACTAGAGAGAACGGGCTCATCACAGTGGGAGTTTTGTTGGTCTTGACATCCAACGGACCTTGCTCCTCAAAGTGTAGTCAGTGGGTGAACTAAATCAAGGTCACCTGAGAGCTTGTTAGAAATGCAGACTCTCAGGCTCCATATCTCTTGCATCAGAATCTGCATTTTATAAAAACCAAATTACATCAGCAACTATCCACACGTCTCTTTCCTTTTGCATGATTAGTCGGGTGTTATATGAATAACAATAAATAAAAGAAATTCAAGACATATATCCTGACCTCAAGGTGCTTACTTACGGAGGCAAAGAGAGAGAGAAAAAAAGGGATACAACAAAGTTAATTTTTTAACTCTCAAACACAAGACAATCATAGGAATAGGCAGTATAATATTTACTCTAAAATTGACTAGGTCTATCATGAAAGAAGTTTACTTCTAAGTATTATCTTTCTGCTTCCCAAGTGAGTTTCCAAATATTGGGCATTTGATCAGAACATAATCTGTGCAGGAGACATACTGATAACTAAGGCCAGTCATTATTTTTAAAAATGCCCAAGAAAGAATAAGGCCCTGTGACAGCATGAGAGAGCACACAAAAATCTTCATTTTAACAAGATCCCTCAATCTGCACGTTAGGTTTGGGAAGCACAGTAACAGCCACTTCGGTGTTTGACAGTGGGTAAACTCCTACAATAAATAACTCAGGGTCACACAGGTGTGTGGACACTGGTTTTTCTGCACACCTTTCTGTTGCATGAGGTTAGTAGAAGCTTCTGGAGCAGCTGCAAGCCCAGGAAGTGCAAATGTAAAACAGCTGGCCCTCCCTTCCCTGCCTCAGGTACGGCCCCTTGCCAGGATACACAGCTAGAGAGCATACGCTGGAGATTTTGTGCAACCCTCACAACCATATGAGGACCTGTTCTTAGCACAAAAATAAATTTAAAATACTTTTTAGCAAAATAATATTTACAAATTACTTAGAAAATGTTGTCTTCATTCTTGGAACTTATAGACAAACTATTATGCAGAAACATAGTTTTCCACAGGTCACCTTTGAGTTCATGTATTTAACTTCTGCATTGTATTGGTGAATGAAGCAGAATAGACAATTTTATACATACATTGTTTTGGCAGTCATAAGAAAGAAAGTCCAACAGGAAAAAAAGAATGAGAAAAGAAAAGAAAAGAACTCTCAACCTAGAGTTTTATTCTGCATCTTCTATGCAGTGTCTGCGTTTTGAATTCCCAACATTTTATGTCAACTCTTTAAACTTTGGCTCAGGTCTTGCCTAGTTACATGCTGAAAAGTTGGATGCAATTTTGGCTCAAAATGTAACACCTCATTAGTTTTCAGATGATATATTCTTGTCTTTTTACAGATTTCTCTTTTCTCAGTCACTACGTAACATGTGGTTTTATTTACTTCAAAGGGGCAACCTTTCAGCTCAAGCACAGTTCTGTCACATCCACTTCTAGAGCACAGCATGTTTTGTTGATTTGTTGAACTGTTTCTTTTCCCTTTCTCTGTTAGTTTTCTATGTTTACACAAGATTTTGTTGTTAGGACACAACTTATTCTGCAGATAAGTCTCTTCTACAAATCCAGTGTCCCACTATTGGGAGACAATCTTCATTTTAATGTCACAAGTCAAATTCCAGTCCAATAAATATCTAAACTCCTAGTCTTCATATGAAAAGATATTGCTTTCTTCATCTCCAGCCAGTACCTTATTTGTCATTTATTTCGGGATCTTACTGACTCGATGAAACAACGTAAGAAATTAGAAATCTATGGTACTTAGCTGTCTGTTTTTATTTTTATGACAAACACCTGGGTTCATCCAGATTTATCTTTTCATCATTAATTTAATGATGGGTATTTTGTTTCTTTTTCTCTCAAATCTCCTCTGTCCAGAATGAAAGAGACAGGTGGGCTTTAGATCTGTTTCATGGCTTCGTACTTATTATGGAGAAGCATCATTCAGCCATTGCCACCATCTGGACTTTGTGCCCAGAGAATGAAGATTTGATGTACAGCATCATAACATAGAATGGCAGTACCAACAAAGTGAGAGTAACAGTCCATAATGACAGTAGGAAAAGTAATTCCTCTCAATTCATATGCATGACACTGCTCTGGAAGCTTTAGTATCCCTGGCCCATTTAATTCTGTCCATGATGATGTGGAGGTCACAACATCTTCATGTATTTATAGCATTTTTGCTGGTGTCAGCAGATCAGAGCAAATGGGCGTCCATCTCTCAAAGTTTGCTCTTCTGCTTGGCATTCTATGTTGGAGAAGAATCCAAGAGAAATTGTCCCATTTAGTATGTTTTAGCTGAGTGTATTGTTTCTGTAAGCAGCTGGATTTGTCCAACCATGTTGGCAATCACTTTGGATGTTTATGGCCCTTATGAAACTTCCATATCACATAGGCAGGCAATTGCTTACTTAGGTTCTGCTGGAAACCCATAAAAATATGTGCTCAATAACTGCAAATGTGTCCACAGCTTGCACACAGTCCCAGCCTGGGTCAGCAATCTTTTATATCCTTTTAAATAACCCACACAGAAAATATCCCCTAACAGATTATTATCCATCTGGTAGTTCAAGACAAAGTGCTGAATACGCAGTTTGTACATTTAGGGTACATGTGTACTCTAATCTCATGGTTGCTTCTGATTTAAAGTCTTTATTTAACTGCAAGACTTCCCTTATTGCTGATTCTCGCTGTCAGTAGAAGGTAGATAATGTCATCTGCTTTCACAATCATGGTTCACTTTTTTAAAAAATAAATTTATTTATTTAAATTAGTTTCAAGTGTACAGTACATTGGTTAGGTATCTATAATGTTCATAAAACAATCCCTCTAATTGCCCCCTTTCTCCCCTGGCCCTCCATTTTACCATCATATTAATGTTAACTACATTCCCTCTTCCATGCTCCCCGTGCCTAACTATCTACTAATGTGTACTTCTTCACTCCTTCACCCCATTCTCCCAGTCTCCCAACCCACCTCCCCTCTGTCCATCACCAAATTGTCCACTATATTTGTGAGTCTGTTTTTGATTAGTTTGTTCTTTTTGTTCCTTAGATACTGCATATAAGAGAAATCATATGGTATCTATCTTTCTCTGTCTGATTTATTTCTCTCAGCATAATAACCTCTAGGTCCATCCATGTTATTGCGAATGGTAGGATTTCATTTTTTTAATGGCTGAGTAATATTCCATTATATATATGAACCATAATTTCTTTATCCAATCATCTGTTGATGGGCATTTAGGTTGTTTCCATATATTGACTATTGTAAATTGTGCTACCATGAATATTGGAGTGCATAAATCTTTATGAATTATTGTTTTGGTTTTCTTTGGATAAATATCCAGAAGTGCAATTGCAAGGTCAAAAGGTATATCTATTTTTAATTTTTTGAGGAACCTCCATACACTTTTCCATAGTGGCTCTACCAATTTGCAATCCCACCAACAATGTATGAGAGTTCCCTTTTCTCCGCATCCTCACCAGCACTTGCTGTTTTTTGATTTATTGGTGATAGCCGTTCTGACAGGTGTGAGGTGATATTTCATTGTGATTTTAATTTGCATTTCTCTGATTAGCGACCTTGAGCATCTTTTCATATGTCTGTTAGCCAAAGGGAAACAGAAGAAAAAATAAACAAATAGGATTACATCAAACTAAAAAGGTTTTACACAGCAAAAAAAAAAAAAAAAAATCAATAAAACAAAAAGATAATCAACTGTTTGGGAGAAGATATTCACTAATGATATATCTGATAAGGGGTTAATATCCAAAATTTATAAAGAACTTATACAACTCAACAACAAAAACAAACAAACAATCCAATTAATGGTCAGAAGAAGATAACTTCTACGAAGAGGAAATACCCATGGTTCACTTTTAAAGCAATTTACAGAAGCTTGTCCTTAAATCTCCCACCAGTGAAGGACAGAAATTTCAAGAAGACTTGAAATGAAGCTCTAATTCTGCCCATGAATAGCTAGGTCCAGTAGAATTTTAGCATCCTTATTTCATGGTGCTCCTCAAGGATCACTGAATGCCTAACCCTGTACTAGGCTTACTTATACAGAAAGCATAAACTGAGAATTCAGAAAAGGTGTCTCTCCATCTTTCCACATCCAAGCATTCTACTCCCAATCTCTACCACAAGAACACCACTTAACTGGTAGCAAATATCTATATAAGACTTACGGGCATAATAAGAAATATATAAATATGCTGAAATTGAACTTAGCCATTGACTACAGAGAACAAATAAGGAAAGTGGACGTAGCCCAGTTGTATTGCAAGTCCATGATCACAAAAGGAATGCTCAGGGGTCTGACCTCCAACTCTGTTGATTCCCTAGATTCTCAAACTGTGGTTGGAGTCAAAGTGAGGTTTAAACACTCCCCTCCTCCAACTCACTGAGTCATTATCTCCAAGGGTGGGGCCTGGAAAAGCCCACAGCTGATTCTAATGCACAAATTGTGGGACCACTGCCAAGTGCAGCACACGTGTCGACCCTCAGACTTTCACAGTCATTTCTCCCATTTTTATGGCCCGCTTGCTCCAATGCCAGTCTCTAGCCATAGAAAGGCTAAAAAGCCTCCCAGGAGCCTTTCATAATTACTATAAGAATAATATGCAGCCAATGCCCAGAGCTCTTCTTGTAGCTCATGCTTGAACCTCTGAGTTAGCCGAGCAGATATGTGTGTGTATGTCTTCTCCTTGTGCTGAGTTTCCCTCATTCATTCTTCTACCACTTTCTTGTCATTGTGCAGGTACCACTTGTTTTATTGTTTAATATTTTCTTTTATCTAACCCACTGTTCAAGACGTAAACTATGTTTATTTTAAATAGAAGTTGTATATCACCACCACAAATGGAAAACCATTATCATGTTTCAGAAATGAAAAGTAACCAAAATGTAAATATAAAAAAACAAAACAAAAAGAAAATTATTAAATTCTGGTTAGATTATAGCCTACAAAAAAGGCTTATACATGCCCTCTCTTTGTTTAAAAAAAAAAAAGGAGGGGAAAATTAGCAAGAATTAAAAAGTGTTTAAGGCAGATAAGCCCCAGACTAAAATTGGAAATCATTCTTCATTCTCCTATCTGACATTCCACGAGTGGAAGGGTTCTAATCTTTAAGAAACACTGCCCCAGAAATGAAGTTTATCAAAGACAAGGACGGTATTTTTATGAGAAATAACAATTCAAAGGTATATATATTGCTGCTTAAAAAGTCAATCTAGATATTTTTAAATACCATTATGTACATCCTTAAAACTTATTTAGGGCCTAGCACAAGTGCTTTGTATATGGATTGCACTGAACAAATATTTGTTGAGTGAATGAATGAAGGAATGTACAAACATCCTGGCTGTAAAACTGATTTTGCAACTTTCCTCAGTTTAACTGTTTCAGTAACTTTTAGTGGTTCAGTTCGCTATCTCCCTAGTACAATACAAATTCTATTCTATGAATTCCTTCCCTGGGTGGTGAGTTCCAATTACATGATTCAAGTAGACAGCACCTGATTTGCATGTTATTTAATTCAGATCAGAATACTCATTAACAGAGGCTGAAGTGGGGTTTTCATTTGTTTATTACACTTTCCCTTTAGTGTCAGATCACCCTTTTCATTTATGTTAGCTTATTGGAGTCACTGGTTGACTTTTATGTTTGGGTTTTGATTTAGAATTGTATGTCTAATATTAATCCTCCAGTTGCTAGCTTCTCTGTTGCTGAAAGTTTGTGTAAATGCTTGTGCAACCTAAAGCAGTTTCTCTCAACCTGCAGCTCTGGCTCCAGCTCACTGAACAACTTCTTCATGCTATTTTTTATTAACTTAAAGATAAACATTTCTATTTCTGGCTCATGAGCATTGCAAAAGATGTTAGCAAACTTCATGCACCCAAAATCTGATAATTCCTTTGAAATGTTTCTATAAACCACACACACACACACACACACACACACACACACACACACACACACACTGTTAAGGTTTTGCTGTTAAGGTTAATAGTTAAGAAATCACTTTTAAAAACATTCATTTTGCTTTTGAGTATATTTAGGCCTTATTTTCAGAATATGTTATAATCGATTTTTTTCAAACTTCAGGCAGATGGATACCACACGTGCAGTTACAATGATAAGGGAAAAGACATTCTGCTTACCGTCACACTTGGTATTTTTGCTTATCCAAAAGATCTTTATATTCAACCTATATTTTTGAGCAGCTACCAGAGGCATGAGGTCAACAACATATCCTCACCCAGATTAAAATCACAAAACATAGGTAGTCCAGTCCCTTTCTATTACAAATCTTATTTTGACCTGCTTGTGGGAGTATCTTTTCCAGAATGCTAATTACTGTGACATATCCAAATCCTTAAAAAATGTCCTGCTTAGGAGATACTAATAATAAACTTGGTTATTCAAATCAACATGCCCACTAACTATAAAAGTTGGTGGATATACAGGGTAGACAGCCAAGAAAAGCCAAGAGAACCTCAAAAGAGAACAAGAAGGATAACTACTCATGCAGATATCAAAACTTGGTATAAATCTCTCACTTTTGAGACAATGTGATTTGGTGCAGCAACCAAAAAATGGACCATGGACTATAATAGACCAGGTAGCTTCATCACCAACTCATGCATATACAGACCCTGAGTTCTAAGAAACTTGGCACTACAACAAGATAAGACAGAGTCAGTCTTTAAATAAATGATGCTTGGACAATTAGATGTCTATATTGAAAAAATGACATTGGGCATGAACCTCATACTGTACATGAAACTCAATTCTAGCTAAATCACAAACCTGAATGTGGAAGGTAAAACACTAATGCTTTTAGAACATAATAAAGAATAGCTTAATGATCTTGATAAGAAAAAAAAATGGCATTACACAAAAGCACTATCTACAAAGAAAAAAAATATGTAATTAATTACATTAAAAATAAAAACTTCCATTCATCAAAAATAACATAAATGAAAAGGAAATAAAAATCATGGAATGGGAGAAGATATTGCAACATACAAGTGAGTGACAAAGGACTGCTATCAACATTACACAAAGAACTACCACAGATTGGTGAGGAAAAGATAATTAAATTAATAGAAAAAAAATTGCAAAAGATTTGAATAAGCTCTTCACAAAGGAATAAGTTGAAGTTACCAATATATACAAAATGTGCTCAATGTCATTAATAATCAGACAGATGCAACTAAGAACCACAATGAGATACTACTATAAACCACCAAATTGTTCAAAACATAACAAATCTAACAGTGCCAACTGTTGGTGAGATGGGAACTTTCATTCACGGCTAGTGGAACTCAAGTTATTGCTACCTTGGAAAAAAGTTCTGGCATAATCTAGTAAACTTGAAAATGTCCATACCTTATGACGCAGCAATTCTACTCATTGGTTATATTTGCTGGAAAATTTGTGCACATGTACACCATGAGATAGACAAGAATCTTCAAAACAACATTGTTTATAAAATCCAAAACAGCAAAATAGAAAAATATATTATAGAGCTGAACAATAGAATATAAAATGAAAAGAAATGAACTAGAGTATAAACAAAAAATAATGAGTCTTATAGATACAATTGAGTAGAAAGAGCAATAAATACAGTATTATTTTATTTATATAAAGTTCAAGAATAGCGAACAGCTGAAACTATACTATATTCTTTTGGGTTATAAACATAGATGACAAAACTATATATTTATTTTAAAAATCAAAGAAATGCTTTTTACAGAATTCAGACAGTAGTTACCTTCATGGAAGAGAAAGCAGATGTTGATTGAGAAGGTATATAAGAGTGCTTTGGGGAGACTCATGATGTTATATTTCTTGACTTAGATGGTGGTACATATTGGTAATATCTTACCAATATTAATTATGATGTATATTTTTATGTGCTTTTCTAATGTGTGGTATACTTTATAAGATAAAAGAAAATAAAAGAAAAATTAAGGAAAGGAGACAAAGCAAGGAAAGGAAGGAAGGAAGGAAGGAAGGAAGGAAGGAAGGAAGGAAGGAAGGAAGGAAGGAAGGAAGAAAAGAAGGAAAAAAAGAAGGAAAGAAGAAAAGGAGAAGTAAGGAGAAAAGGAGAAGCAAGGAGAAAAGGAAGCAAAGAGTAAGGGAGAAAATAAGAGAGATAGGCAGAGAGACAGATACATACTCAATGACTCACATAAAATTTGTGCAACAAAAATAATAGAGATGTGTGTAAAGTTTTAGCTAAGAATTGTGATATTGTTTCTGAACTTCTGGTCAATATGGTAGAGTATATAAATGCTGTGCTCACCTCCATTTATGACTATATCAAAATTACAACTAAATTATAAAACAATCAGCCTGGAGAACCATCTGAAGACTAGTTGAATGGAACTCCAAAAATTAAGGATGTAAAGAGAATAGTAGAAGGGGAGGATACCTCAGCTATGAAGATCCCCCATGAGGAGCAAGGGGTCCCAGCCCCACACCAGGTTCCCCAAACCATACAAGTGTGGGGAAAAGCAGTCAAGAAATAATGATGGAAAACTTCCTTATCTTAGTGAATGAAACAGATATATCATGCCAGGAAGTGTAGAGAGTCCCAAAGAAGATGAACCCAAAGAGGCCCACACCAAGACAAATCATAATTCAAATGCCAAAGTTTAAAGACAATGAGAGAATCTTAAAAGCAGCAGAGAAAAGCAATTAGTTACTTACAAGGGAACTCCCATAAGATTGTCAGCTGATTTCTCAACAGAAACTTTGCAGACCAAAAGGGATTGTCATGAAATATTCAAAGTGGTGAAAAGTAAGGACCTACAACCAAGATTACTCTACCCAGCAAAGCTAAGGACAGATAAAGAGCTTTCCAGCCAAGAAAGAGCTAAAGAAGTTTATCACCACCATACCAGTATTACAAGAAGTGTTACAGGAACTTCTTTAAAAAAAAAAAAAAAAGATAAAAATATAAATGATAAAATAGCAATAACTACATACCTATTAACCATTACTTTAAATGTAAATGGGTTAAATGCTCTAATCAAAAGATAGGGTGGCTGAATGGATAAGAAAACAAGAGACTCACTTCAGATCAAAAGACATACACATACTGAAAATAAAAATATGGCAAAAAATATACATGAAAATAAAAACAAAGAAACAGAAAAAGCTGGGATAGCAAGGCTTATATCTGACAAACTTTAAAACAAAGGGTAGAACAAGAGACAAAGAAAGACCCAGTAATCTCATTTTTGGGTATTTATCTGAAACATTACTTCGAAGGGACATGTGCATTCATATGTTCATTACAGCATTATTTACAGTAGCCAAGAAATGGAGGCAACCTGGGTGTCAATCAATAAATAAATGGATAAAGCAGAGGTGAATATATGTATATTAGAATATTACTCTGCTATAAAACAATGAAATCTTGCCATCTGCAACAACATCAACGAATCTAGGAGCATTGTGCTGAGTGGATTAAGTCAAATAGAGAAAGACAAATGACATATGATTTTACTTACATGTTGAATCTGAAGAATAAAATAAACAAACAAAACAGAAACAGACCCATATATACAGAGAATATTTTAATGGTTCTTAAATAGGAGGAAGCCAGGAGGGATGTGAAAAAGGGGAAGGGATTAAAAAGTACAAGTTGGCAGTTATAAAATCATCATGGAGATGTAAATTATATAAGGAATATAGTCAATAATATTGTAATAACTATGTATGACATCAGATGGGTACTAGATTTATTGAGGTGATCACTTTGCGAGTTATATAAACATCTAATCACTATATTGTACACTTGAAACTAATATAATATTGCATGCCAATTATAATTGAAAAATATAATTATTTTTAAAAATATGAATAATAAAATCACAATGACTATATATCTATCACTAATTACCTTAAATGTAAATGGATTAAAAGCTCCAAATCAAAAGACAGAGTGGATGAATGGATAAGAAAATAAGACCCATACATATGCTGCCTGTAAAAGTCTCACTTCAGATTAAAAAACACACACAGACTGAAAGTATAGAGATGGAAAAAGATATTTCATGCAAATGGAAACTAAAAAAAACCGGGGTAGCAATACTTATATCAGACAAAATGCACTTTAAAACAAACTACAACAAGAGACAAAGAAGGACGTTTCATAATGACAAAGGGACCAATCCAACAAGAGGATATAACCCTTGTATACATTTATGAACCCAACGTAAGAGCACCTAAATATATAGAGCTAATATTGACAAACATGAAGGGAGAAATAAACAGTAATACAGTCAAAGTAGGGGAATTTAACACCCTATCAACATCAATGGGTAGATCATCCAGACAGAAATTCAAGATGGAAACAGCAGCCTTAAATGACACATTGAACCAGATGGGTTTAACTGAATCTACATTAAAAAGAATCTACATTCTTTTTAAGCACACATGGAACATTTCTGAGAGTAGAACACTTGTTAGGCCATAAAACAATTCTCAGTAAATTTAAGAAGATTGACATTATATCAAGCATCTTCTCTGATCACAACAATATGAAACTGGAAATCAATTACAAAAAAAACTGAAAAACATGCAAACACATGGGGGCTAAATAACATGCTACTAAACAATGAATGGATTAATAAAAAAAAATGAAGAAATAAATAAGACACCTTGAGACAAGTGAAAATGAAAACAAAACAAAACAAAATTGATGGGACAGAGCCAAAGCAGTTTAAAAAGGGAAATTCATAGCAATACAGACCTACATCAAGGAACAAGTAAAATATCAAATAAACCATCTATCTTACACCTAAAAGAACTAGAAAAAGAACAACAAACAAAGCCCAAAGTGGGTGGAAAAAAGAAATAATAAATATCAGAGTGGAAATAAAAATTAAGTCTAAAAAAACCCAAAAGATTAATGAAACCAAGAGCTGGTTTTTTGGAAAGATAAACAAAATGATAAAACTTTAACCAGACTTATCAAGAAAACAAAGAGAGAGGGTCCAAATATTTAAAATCGGAAAGAAAAAAGAAGTGACAACTGGCACCACAGAAATACAAAGAATTATAAGAAAGTACTATGAACAATTATATGTCAACAAATGGGACAACCTAGAAGAAATGGACAAATTTCTCAAAAAATAAAATGTCCAATACTGAATCAAGAGGAAACAGAAAATCTGAACAGACAAATAACTAGTAATGAAATCAAATCGGTAATCAAAAAACTCCCAACAAACAAAAGTCCTGGACCAAATGGCTTCATAAGTGAAATGAACCAAACATTCAAAGAAGAATTAATACCTATCTTTCTCAAACTAGTCCAAAAAATTGAAGAGGAGGGAAGACTCCTAAATTCATTTTATGAGGCCATTATTACCCTGATTTTAAAATCAAAAACATTACAAAAAAAGGAAAAAAATTATAGACCAATATCTCTGATGTACGTAGATGTAAAAATCTGCCACAAAATATTAGCAAAGCAAATTTGGCAATACATCAAAAAGATCATATACCATGATCAAGTGAGATTTAGTCTTGGGATGTAAGGGGGCTTCAATATCTGCAGCCATTTAAAATGATACACTACATAAACAAATGAAGAATAAAAATCATATGATCATCAGTAGATGCAGAAAAAGCATTTGACAAAATCCAGCATCCATTTATGATAAAACCTCCAGCAAAATGGGGGTAGAGGGACCATACCTCAACATAATAAATGTCATATATGGCAAGCCCACAGCTAACATCAGACTCAAAAGTAAAAAGCTAAAAATATATCCCTTAAGATTAGGAATAAGGCAAGAATGTCCACTTTCATTATTTTTATTCAACATGGAATTGGAAGTCCCAGCCACAGCAGTTAAGACAAGAAAAAAATAAAAGTCATCCAAATTGAAAAGGAAGGAGTAAAATTGTTATTATTTGTAGAAGACATGATACTATATAAAGAGAACCCCAAAGAGTTCACCAAAAAAGCTACTTGAACTGATAAAGGAATTCAGTAAAGTAACAGGATACAAAATTAATATTTAGAAATCTGTTGCATTTTTATATACCTACAATAAACTACCAGGAAAAGAAATTAAGAAAACATCCCGGGTGGCTCCATAGTGTAGTGGTTAGCACGTCTGCTTTACATGCAGAAGGTCCTGGGTTTGTGTCTCAGGTGGAGCAATGGACCATACCCCAGGTGCACCAGGCCCCCCGAGTGTGCTGAGGTTGCCAGGCCCTGGGTGCAGGCCATGAGCATGTGGGAGGAGATGCCTTTTCTTCAGATATTCAGTCCTTAAGGGGAAACAGCAATATCCATAGGTCAGAGGTGGAAGTGGTGGGTGAGGGGAGTGAAAATTAAAGAGGGGGCAGAAAACAATTTCATTTACAATTGCCATAAATAAAAAATAAAATACTCAGGAATAAATTTAACCAAGGAGGTAAAAGGTCTATATGCAAAAAATTATAAGACATTGAAGAAAGTAATTAAAGAAGATATAAATAAATGGAAGAATAACATTCTCATGGATAGAAAGAATTAGCATTGTTAAAATATCCATACTACTCAAAGTAATCTATAGATTCAATGCAATCCCTGTCAAAATACCAATGGTATTTTTCACAGAAGTAGAACAAATAATTCTAAAATTTATACAGAAATATAAAAGACCCTAAATAGACAAAAGAACAAATTTGAGACAAAAGAACAATTTTGGAGCTATCGCGCTACCTGATATCAAAGTATACTACAAGGCTATAGTCATCAAAACATCATGGTGCTGGCATAAAAACAGATACACAGATCAATGGAACAGAACAGAAAACCCAGAAATAAACCCACACCTATATGGCCATTTAATCTAGGACAGAGGAGGCAGGAATGTACAATGGAGTAAAGACAGTCTCTTCAATAAATGATGTTGGGAAAACTGGACAGATATAGCCAAAAAAAAATGAAACCACTTTCTTACACCATCTATAAGAATAAATTCAAAATGGTTTAAAGACTTAAATGTAAGACCTAAAACTATAAAAGTCCTAGACGAAAACATAGGCAGTAAACTCTCTGACATTGCTCTTAGTAATTTTTTTTTTGATATGTCTCCTCAGGCAAGGGAAGCAAAAGAAAAATTAACTAATGGGCCTATATCAAACTAAAAAGGTTTGCACAGCAAAGGAAACAATCAACAAAACGCAAAGACAACCTACTAAATGGGAGCATATACTCACCAATGATACATTGATAAGGAGGTAATATCCAAACTATATAAGAAACTCATACCACTTAACACCAAAAAAACAAATAATCTTTAAAAATGGGCAGAGAACTTGAATAGACATTTCTTCAAAGAGGACATACATAGCCAATAGACATATGAAAATTTGCTCAATATCACTAATCATCAGGGAAATAAAATTAAAACCACGATGAGATATCACCCCACACCTTTCAGAATGGCTATGATCTACAAGCAACCAGTTTAAATCTACAAACAATCAGTGTTGGTGAAAATGTAGAGATAAGAGAACTTTCATGCACTGTTGGTGAGATTGCAAACTTGTGTAGCCACTATGGAAAACATTTTGGAAGTCCTCCAAAAAATTAAAAGTAAAACTACTTTATGGCCCAATATTTTCACCTCTGGGTATTTATCCGAAGAAATCCAAAACACTAATCAAAAAGATACTTGTACCTCTATGTTCACTGCAGTGCTATTTACAATTGTCAAGATACGGAAGCAACTTACATGCCCATCAAAAGAAGACTTGATAAAGTTGAAGTGGTACATATATATGATGGAATATTATTCAGCCATAAACAAGAATGAAATCTTGCCATTTGCAACATCATGGATAAACCTAGAGTGTATTATACTAAGTGAAATAAATCAAAGAAAGATAAATATCATATAATTTCATTTATATGTGGAATCAAAACAAAACAAAACAAACAAAACAGAAACAAATGCATAGATACAGAGAACAAACTGATGGTTGCCAGAAGTACAAACTGGCAATTACAAAATAGTCATAGGGATACAGCTTAGGGAATTAAGCAATAATATTGTAATAACTACATATGATGTCAGTTGGATGCATGACTTATCAGTGGCATTACTTTGTAAGTTATATAATTATGGACACCTGAAACAAATATAATATTGAATGTCAACTGTAATTGACCAAAATATATATTGTTTCTAATAGCAAGTATACAGAAGAATCTAAAAGTCCCAAAAGGAGGAAGCAGATGAGTATAACCGTATAATATGGTATGTCCATTTTCAAAGTCTGTGTAACTATTACAAATGATGTTATAGAAATATATTTATTTATATGGTGGATCATATCATGTGGCAGACACAGAGATGTGAGGGAGGGTTGTGGACCTCCTCCAGCTGACAGCTACATCCGGATTGGCCTCAGTTGTAGAGAGCCTCTGGAACATGGATAGGCCTATGACCCAGCTTTGATCATGCAGATAAAGACAATACCCTAAGGGATGAAAGAGCAAAAAGATACAGGAGCCTTAATATCTGAATGACCATGCAGCGCACAGAGGCACCCCCTCTACCCTGCTACCTCTGCCTAGCTGGTCTGGGCCACCACGTTGGAGAAGTCGATTTCTATCTTCTTAAAGTCTCTGTATTTTGAAGTATATTTGTTATAGCCGTGTTGCCTTTTACCATAGCTAACATAGTTGTCTACTTTGCAAATCAGGAGATTTCACATAAAAATACTAATTTCCGTTGAAAATCTGGTAATGTAGCGACACTGGACCTGTATTTTTGTAAGATAATCTTCCAGGGGTGAATGGAGACTGCCCCCTCAGAGGGGCCATGCAATGTTTAGCTCACTATAGTCCTGTCTGGTCGACTTCTTTCTTTCTTGGTATCTGCCTAATTCTGAAAAATTTGTACCCCCCAGCATTAAAGGCACTTTTACCGATCCACTCTCCTGATCCAAAGATTTCACTCCCTCCCCAGTGACAGCAAGATTTTGCAGTGTGAGAAGCACCGCATTCTCACCCCACCTATTAGTTGCCCCTTCACTCCTGTACTCTCGAAGTCCCATCTCCATGTCTTTGCTCATGCTGGTCCCCCTGCCCAGAAAAGCCAGCCTCCTCTCCACTCCTGTAAAGCACCTCTGTAAATCTCCTCAGTGCCCAGTGACCTTGTCTTTTTCTATACTGCTAGGACACTAATTGTCTGTTCTTCTCAAAGGATCGTAGACTCTCAGAGCTAGAAAGAACCATAAGGAAAGGAGCTAGAGATGTAAAAAAAGTATTTGAAATGACAAAACTAGTCAATGGTCAATTTCTGGAGGGAAAACTTAGACTCGCCAACACCTAGCCCTTCTTATTCCATCTCATTCATGAACTTTTCCAAAACAGAGTTTTGTAAACATTTTTTATCACAACACACTATAGAGAGTGAGTTTCACATTATAACCCTGTACATGTACATACACATAAAGTTCACAAAACATATACTGATATTTTCTAGCCTATTCTATTTTTTTAATGCTGTCCTTGGATTATTTCCATGACCCTTTAAATAGTTTACAACCTACAGTTTGAAAAACAGCCTCCTCCACCATTTATTTCTTTTTGTCTGGGGCTCTGCTTGTCTCCGATCTAGGGTCAGCCACTTAAGGAGCTCTGAGGCCTTGGGAAATTACTTTACCTCTTTGAGTATCAATGTTCTTATCTATAATCTGAGATAATAATACTTACTTTACTAGGTTCTTGTAAGGATTCAAGATAATATATAAAAAAATTTTTAGCACAGTGCCTCTTACATAGTAAGTGGTCAATAAAAGCTGGATTTGTTGTCAGTTTTTCTTTACATTTTTGTATCATATTCTTAAAGTATATGGCAATTTCTTTAGAATGTCACAAGACCCAGAAAGCTGCTGCGCACCTGATAGGATCTCAGTATGTGCATCAGGAACGGTGTCCTCTCACCTCCTAGATTCCTGCCTTGAAGACTCAACTTTAGAAGTCAGTGATAGAATCCAAATGGGAATGGGGGAGGCATGGTGGTGAGAGAGTGTGAGAAGGGAGGAAAGAGGAGGCCGAGTTTTCTCTCCTCCAAAGCCTGTGAGCACAAACTATTTCACCCTCCCAAGCACAGCTTCAGAGGCTGTCAGAAACACAAAGAGTCTTTTAGGTGAGCAGAACAGAACTCCTAATGTGCAGTCCAAAGAGAACATTACCTGGCAGCAGCAAAAAGGATGGGTTAGAACAATGGTACTCAGTTTGAGGAAGGGTAGTTTTGGGGAGGGTAGATTTTAAAAATTACTCACAAACACATACACAGGTGTGCATACACTAACACACATATGCATACACACTGAGTTGATTGGTAAGAATAATAGTATAATACGGTGTGATAGCACCATTTATAGAGGAAGAAGCTAGCCCACAGAGTTGTTCGCTGAAGGTCTCAAGTTCACCCAGATCTAGGCCAGGAACAGAAATCTCTTCTCAGTCAATACCTTACGCCCTGTGCCACAGCCAGCTGCATACTTCCAAAATGCTCTCAGACGCCAATTCTGCCTCCATCCCCTGGATACGGGCAGGTTACATATTGGTTTTGGAAAGCCATGGGCATTTAACCTTCTTTTCTTATTTTTTATAAGAACCAATGTTGTTTTTTGATTAATTTTTGTTTTTTAAATCCCTGGGGAAAGTAACATGGACTATATTCGATTCTGCAAATATCATCACTCTACTGGCCTCTTCACAAGCAGCCCCACAAACCACCTTTTCTGAAAACACTGCAGCGGTCATATAAAAACAGCCTCTCTTCCCATTCTCACATTTGCCTCATTTGATTCCGGAAGTCAGAAAAGAACCGCTGAACCATTAAAATACTGTCCAATTACTAATTGATGAGAAACCAAGATTTTTCACTGGCAGCCTGCACTGCTGGTTCCCCACCCAGCCTGGAGAAATGCAGAATAAGTCATGAAGCGTAGGCCAGACCCACTAACTTGGTCTGCACAACAAAAGAATTCCCCATATACAGGAGGCTGAACAACAGCTCAGGCTCCGAATTTCTCAGCTTTGTCAGTTTAAGTTAGTATTTTAACACAGTTTTAATAGGTAGTGATTTTATTTTGTATCTAATGAAATCAACGGAGCATGAAAATAGACATCAGAATCGGGAAGATAATGAGTCTGTTAACTTTGCTGCCAGCGTAGCTGAGTGAGGTACAATATTTAAGCCAGAAGAATAGACTGCTTCAGTAGAGGCTTTTATTAGCTTCATTAGAGTGGTCATCAAGTGAGTGATTTCATAGCAAATCTAATTAACCAAGGAATGTGCAGGAGTGCATCTTCTTCCTGCTAATTGGGCATCTAGACACAAGGCACTAGCTACCTTAGAAATTTAGCACACAGATGAACTTGATAGATTCTTCAGGGAAAAGTATTTCATGCAAGGGGATTTTATAGAACAATTTTGAACAATACAAGATCAAACTTACCAGCCTCTGGCTTCTGATGGTGGACTGAAGAACTAAGGACACACATCTTTTTCCCCAACCCCAAGAAAGGCAGCACCAGAGACAGAAATTTTGCGGTATCTCTAAGGGAAAAAGAGCAGAGACAAAGCCAGTGCTAGATAATAGACATAAGTGTGGGGGCAGGTCTGCCTAAGGGAGTCCTGGAGAAGCTACAGGTTCTGCCAAGTACAAAGGTCTGTCCTGGGGCTTGTTGTCTGATTGCAAAGAAGGCACTGAGAAGTCGGGGTTCTCAGCAATGCCCTCTCAAACAGAACCACAGCCAACTGGCCACAATGAAGCACTCAACCCCAGGATGACACCTCCCCATAATGGCCAATGTGGGTCTCCCAAGGCCACCTGCCTGACTTGATGTGTCAATGTACCTATATGGTTGGCCTTTCAACATGCCCCACTCACTTATAGGAGAGCACAAGGCTCCGGCTTCAAGAAAACTCAGACCTACACACCTGAAAGGGTAACTCATGTCAGCTACCAAATGATGTGAAAAATGGTCAATCAGAAAAAAGAAGAGAGATCAATTAAAAATACGATCACCACTATAAAAATATAGAAGGAATAGTGAAAAGACTAAAAAGCAAGTTTTATTTTAAAGGCAGAGTCAAAATTTCCCAGAATATATTCAGTAAAAAGCAAAGTCATAGAAAATATGAGAGAAAAGTAGAGAAAGAAAATATTTTCAGACAGTGTGACATGTATCTCATAGTATATTCTAGTACAAATGTACAGTCATACCTGAAGAGAAGAAATAATCAAAATGATAATAAAACAAGATGCCCCCGAACTGAAGAAAGATGTGAATTTTCAAACCAAAAGGGTCACCACATTCCACACAAGATCCAAGTAGAAGATTCTCATCTAGACAGATTCTGCTAACATTTCCTGACTCCAAGGGTAAAGAGAAAATTCTAAAAACTTGCAGAAAAAAAAATCTGATTACTGAAAAGGAACAGAAATCAAGGTTCTCTTAAGCAACACTGGATTCTAAAACATCATGCAATAGTCTAATGAAAAATTATTTTTTAACAAGAATTTTATGCCCTGGAAAATTAAGTCAAATATTAAAGTAAAATAAAAATACTTTCAGTCTAACAAGTACTAAAAGATTTATTCCCCACATACTCTATATGAAAGAACTAAACAAGTAAAATTAAATGAAACAAAATAAATCTGTTACATTGTAAGAGTGGCCACTGAATATGATTTCACAGAAGCGAAATATACTGGAAGAACTTAAGGGAAATTCATTAGAATGAGATGCTGAAAAAATTATTTGATGAGCAAAATATTTTTTTTAAAAAAAAGGATTACATTTTCTAATACAGGGCTCAAATTATAGCTGACTCTACAATGACCAACACCTTAATTGTAGCTACATGAACAGAATGTAGTTGTGGTAAAGTGTGACATTGTAACAACTCTAACAACCATTAACTGAGAGGTAGAGAAAGAGATTGAAGAAGAGAAATAAGAAAACATGGAATAAAGAGTAAATGGGTAAGAGATAGGGATTCTCACTGCCAATAGAGGCAACTGCTTGAAGAATTAGTCAAAATTACAGGCAACAGGCACCAATGTGGAGAATGGAAAGGGGGCAGTTGAGTGAGTCAGCTAAAATCCTTTCTTGATAGATGAAAGTTAAAAGATTCTATTTAAAGGTGATATATGAAGAAATAGAGGTGCAAACATATTGCATAAAGTTATAATGCTAAGTGTCAGAAGAATTTATGACAGAAACTATTGACAGTAGTTGTCTCTGGGATAGGCTCTGATAGTTAAAGTCGACTTGAAATATCATTTTCTTCTCTTCTATGTGTTTGAAATTTATTATTAGACTTTTGTTTTGTTATGGAATCTTTAAAATAAAAGATGAATTTTCACATTGATCACATGTAGTCTTCACCAATGTTTTTCAAATGCAGTTAGTAGGAGCACTAATTTAAATAATTCATGGCCTTTAGCAGATTTCAAAATCCACTTGTCTTTAAAGAACTTTATTTAGCTGAATGTTAAAGATTAAAGTGAAACGCTTAGAAATGCTTAGAAATTTTTTTTTCTCTTAAGAGGTAAAATGAGTAGCTGTATGAGAACTATGAAAACATACACATACACACAAATACACACTTTTAGGCTAATTTATAAGCATATGGCTCCAAAACTATTTCTGTTGCCCTGAAATACGCCAATATTAAGGGAAAATGTGTGCAATGCTTTTTTTTTCTTTCTGGAGGTAAGTTCTTCAGAAACTCGGTTATGATGATTATATAGACATCTATGTATATCCTTTTCAGGTCAGAGAGCAAGGAGAAACTCTAAGAAAATTCTAAACTCCTGTGGATTCTGGGATCTTAGCAAACAACATTGGAAGCCTCTTTCCATGTTTCTTTTGATGAAATCACTGGAAACTGTTTCTTAGTATCTCCACTATAACTCTAGCATCTTTGTGGAATAGCAATAAAAATGTATTGTCTTGCTCTTACAAACAAGCTCTTTCTCTCTGTGATGTCACTTTCAAGGCCTTTAAAAACTCAGCCCTGGGGAGAGTGGGGAAAAGCATGGCGTACATGATAGAGGCTCTGTTCATACCTCTGGCTACTAAATCAAAATTGTGATGGGAACAAGGAGCAGCAGCAAGAAAATTCACCTGGGATTTTGATGAACAAGCCATACTAATAAGGAGAAATCTAAAAAATCACCCTGTAATGGCAGAAGGTAGGATGGGGTGAGGATGCAGGGCTGTCCGGTCTCTAGCAGCTGAATGAAACAGAGGCTGCAGTAGCAGCAGTGGCAGAAGCCTCTTAAACCAGCGGCATCCACAAGCTTATTTTCTCAGTGACCAACCTGCTCGCTCTGAGCACCAGTGCCAATTTGGTGGTGTGCAGGGGCACCAGGGACTTACAGGGAGATATTGTCAGAGTGAGGGCTGAGGCGAGACTTGCTCTGTACAGAAGTGCTGGTGGTGTCCATTGTTTCCTGTTGAGCCCTCTCCCATCCAGTGCACAGACACAGCACCGCCATAGCTCTGATGTCCTCAAACTAGATAACATATCGCTCTACCCAGAGGATTCCCCGAAACCCCACCTTCCCCAACTCCCAGCCCCACCCAAGCCACATCCTGGTGTATCCTCAGCTAGTCAGGTGCTCCTTGCTGAGCAGCACCTAGACTCACACTGGAGGCAGCTGGCCTCAGTTTCTGGTGTGGCCTTTTGAGGCAACTATAAGCACAGCATCTGTAGACTGCTTGCTGAATCTTGACAGGTGTCCCGGGGGCGCAGAGGCTTGGGCTAAGTTTGGCCTGTAACTGAACCCTTCTCAGGACTGTGCCATTGGACACCTACTTCACAAATCCACACTAATAAGACCAAGAGACTTAGTAGCTTTGTGTGGTATATAGAAACAGACACAGAATGAGAGCCAAAATAGGAAGACAAAAACGTAGAAACCACATGAGAGAAAAGAACAGAGATCCAGACATAATGGAGTCAATTTAACAAATGCAGAGTTCAAAACACTTATTATAAAGATGCTCAATGAACTTTTGGGAAGTATAGATAAATTCAGTGAGAACTTCAACAAAGAGATAAGAAACATAAAAATGGAAATTATAAAAGGGAACCAGTCTGAAATGAAGAATACATTATCTGAGATGAGAAGTATATTAAATGGAGTAAACAAAGGAATAAACAAAGTGAATAAAGAAAAGGATCAAATGCCCCCATCTAAAGGACAGGAAAGCCGAAGACACACAAGCAGAATGGCAAGAGATAAGATGCCAAGACTATAAAAATAATTTAAGGAGAGTATGGGACACTATTAAGGGTTCAAATATCTAACTGACCAGTATAACTGAAGAAAATCAAGATGTTGAACAGCTATTTGAAGAAATAATGATGAAAAATTTTCCTAACCTGGTGAAGGAAATGGACATAAAACCCCAGCCAGGAACCTCAGAGAATTCCAAAAATCAGGGATCCGAAGAGGCCCACACCAAGACACATCATAATTAAAATGCCAAAGTTTAAATACAAGAAAAAATATTAAAAGCAGCAAGAGAAAAACATAGTTACTTATAAGGGAACACCCATAAGACTGGCAGCTGATTTCTCAAAAGAAACTATGCAGGACAGAAAGGTTTGGCAAAAAATATTCAACAGAATGAAGACTAAGGATTCACAACCAAGGATACTTTATTCAGCAAAGCTATCATTTAGAGTTGAAGGACAGATAAAGGGCTTCCCAGACAAAAATAATCTAAAGGAATTTATCACCACCAAGCCAGTATTACAGGAAATGTTGGAGGGGCTTCTTTAAGAAGAAAAAACATGTATCAAAAAACAGGAATAAAGAATGGTAACAACTATTTAAATCATTTAAAAATTTTTAAATCATTTCTTCAATTAAAATAATTAATTAATTAAAAAGAATGATAACAACTACATTCCTATTAATAAGTACCTTAAATGGAAAAGAAAGAAGTACTCCAACCAAAAGATAGAGTGGCTGAAAGGATAAGAAAAGAAGACCCCTATATACGCTACCTATAAGAAACTCACTTCAGATTAAAAGACACACAGACTAAAGGAAGGGAATGGAAAAAGATATTAATTTGATGGACCTAGAAGGTATTTAAATCAGACAGAGAAAGATAAACATTATGATTTCAGTTATATGTAGAATCTAAGGAATAAAAGGAACTCATAAAAAACAGACTCACAAATATAGTGGACAATTTGGTGATGGACAGAGGAGAGGGTGGCTTGGGGGACTGGGAGAATGGGATGAAGGATTAAAGAAGTACACATTAGTAGCTGATAGATGGTCACAGGGATGGGGAATGTATGGTATAGGGAATGCAGTTAGCATTAATATGTTGGCTAGGTAGAGGGTCAGAGGAGAAAGGGAACAATTGGTGTATGAACTATATACAGATGTCTAACCAATGTATTATGTACTAGAAACTAATTTAAATAAATAAATAAACTCAGCCCTGGAACATAATTCCTGGCCCAAAAGCTGAAGGCATATCCACTGCTCTCCACCCCAGACATATGTGATTCAGATCATCTGCCTGTGAATTTGTTTTAATTTTGTTAATTCTCTTGATGGTATGTATATATGCATGTAGAGAAAGACCAATCCAATGTTACAACTGCTGTTAGAAAAATATGGTTTGCCTTTTAGTCGAAAGTGAAGGAAAACACCTGCCTGTCTGTCCTCTACAGTGATTACACGACAAAGTGTAGCCCCAGTGGTGGTTCCAGAGTTCCAGTTTCAGTTGTCTAAAACCAAAATGTATACAAAAAATCTTCATGGGAATACCTAACATTTATAGCACATTTACTTTGCAACTGTTCCACATGCTCTCCATGAATATGTGTTACTCAGTATTCATATGGCCCTATGAAATATATGTCATTATTAGTCTCCCCATCTTTTAGAAGAGATCACTGAAAAATTGAGAGGGAAAGTAACTTACTTGAGGTTGCAGAGCTAAAAAGAAGTGGAGTTGAGATTTTAACCAGGCAATTATCTTCCTCCTTTAGCTATGCTTCTTCCAAAGCAACACCTTCATTCTCTCAATACTTTTAAGTGCAAATAGTTTTGAGAATCATAATTTGTGCCAGAATGGGTTGTAGAGATTAGGTTGATTTTTATAATAATGCCCATCCTCTTCTCCATGATTCACAGATCCTGGTTCCACACCTCTCTGCAATGTTAATTCAATGCTCCCATCTAGAGAAGGATTCCCTCTACCTTGCATTTGGACTGCCCGTATCTGGACTGACCATATATGTGCCTTTCACCAAGAGAATTCAATGCAAGTAAAGTTGTAGGATTTCAGAGCCTAAGCCTTAAGAGGCCTTGCTGCTTTCAGCATTGTCCTCTCCAAAGACCCTGTGATTATCATAGCAAGAAGCAGCCCAGGATGAAACATCACATGGGGAGAGAGGCTACTATCCCAGATGCTCCATCTGAGCCCAGCCCCCTACAGACACACCAATCAAGTGCTGCTCATGAGTGCATATGGGTGAGACCAGCAAACAATAGCCCAGTCAACCCACAGCCCTGAGAAAATGTCATTGTAGGCCTCAAAGCCCACACTTGCCACAGTCACTGTCCTGGGCTGCTCAGCCAGCAAAGCTGGACAGACCTGAACTGGGATGGGGGGGATCAGGGGACACTGAATGAGAAGGGAAGGAAAAGGAGAAAAGAAGAGAAAGATAAGAATCCAGAGAGTGCTCCTAAAAGAACCCTTGTTTCCACCCTGTCTCAGTTGGTCTCTGCAACTGCAGGCCAAGAAGAGGGAAGATGAAGGATTATCAGGGGTCTCAGAGAAGTTCAACCCCTACCCTTCAAGCCTGGGATTGGCTATGCTGCCGCCCCTGGATCTCTCTCCCTGGGGCCATGGCATGAGGCATCTCCCAGTTCTGGCCACCTCCATTCTCTCCCCTCTCCAAACTGCCACCCTAATGGTATAGAGGAAAAAGCCCCAAAACTCAAGTACAGTGTCTCCTTTTCCTACAAAAATGTGACAGGACCCCGTGGTCTCCACTAGCTATTCACCTTTGAGATTTTTTTTCCCCATAGCCACGGACACTTGTACTATCATTGCTTAGTGTTTTTTTTTTTTTTAATGACTCACTTTCTGACTTAAATAAGTGTGTTCTCATTCTAAGCAATAATACCTACAACACTGTGGTTTTAATTTGCTGTTTATAGTTTTTCCCAATATCGTTAAAATAATTGTGTAACTGAAAATTTTAAATGTTCCTTGTGTACCACCTGAAATCATCCCATTGACTATGTTTTACTCTGAAGCCATATTGAGAGTGTGTTAGAATACATGGGTTGCAAGAAACAGGAACTGAGTCTGACTGCTCTAAATGAAAAGAGATGGGAGCATGGAAAGAGAGCAGTTTCACAGGACAGAAAGAAAACCAGAAGCCCCAGGCTGACAAAAGAACATAGCCAGTAAATAGGTCTGGTCAGGGAGATGGGGGTGGCCAAGTGACAGGGCTCCAGCCCCATCCAGGCACAGCCATTAGAGTGAATGACAGCCAAGCATTTTTGGTTTCTAAGTCACTCTCTGACTCACATTCCAAGTAGAAAATTCCCATTGGCCTGCTTGGGACCCTTGCCCACCTCTTAGCTACTGGCTAAAAGGTGCAATTATAGAATGGATGTTTCACCATCAAAAGAACTCTCTTTCCTTCTTAACAGAAAATTGCCTCTGCAAAAATATTCATTGGTAGAGTATTTCACTAACTTCACATTGAAGGTAGAAATAATTTTGTGTCTTTTGGGCAGATTTGGTTCTTTGGGGGATTTTATGTTTTTGATTTGTTTGATGTTAGAGCTTTTTAGGAGAAAGGGTGGGCAAGAAAGAGAATTAATAGCACTATAATTGTCTAGCTTTTAAAAATAAATCCTATTTAATACATTAAAAGTACTTTAATTATAATAATCTACTGATTACCTGGGCCTAAAAGAAATTCTTTCAGGTCCGTATTCTAAGACCAGCTGGGCTCTATCTAGTTTAACTAGAAAACTGAGAGCCCAATTTTGGCCCACTGACTGTAATCAATAGAGTGTGATTTTCAGTCTTATTTCATTTTATATACCTATGCTTGTTTTTCTTTTTCCATCACTCTTTCCTAAACTCCACCTTCTTTCTTTTATGGGATATTGTTTGTTTTTTTTTTGTATCTTTGAAAGGTACCTTGAGTATGATGCATAACTAGATGAAAGATATAGGTGATGATGAAGATTCACATACATACACACACATAACAGGATGTTAAAATGAACCTCTTTCAGTCTCAGTTTTGGCCAAAGCTCTATGGCCAAGAACAAATCAATAGGTGTCAAATACTCCCACATTTCACAGGTTGGTACTAGACCACTCATGCAAGACTTGCAAAAGAAGGGCTCAAAAATTCTATCATTACCCTGTTACCCCCTTGAGGATTGAGGCTGAGAGGTTATGGAGAAAGCTGTCAGTGAAATAAAAAAATGCCCTCTTGCCACTTCTCTGGGGAGAAATTGGAGAAGGTGCAAGAGGGGAAAATAAGTGGGTTTTTTTATGAGTCCTCAGGATTCCTACTCTTTCAACATGCCAGTTCCACAAAACTCACAGTCTTAACACAAAAAGTTGAGACCATAGGAATCAATTCTTGACATGGTGTTGGTTTCAGCATTCCTGGATGCAGGTCTACATGATGTCCATGAGAAATCTATCACTGGACTAAATAAAAGCTCTTACTTGAGATTAGACCATAGACTTTTTCTAAGCTTAGCAAAATGCCACTCCTCCCAGATGTGTACATTCCCCTGAGGGGTCTTTGGATTTTGTTTCCTTGATCTGTGTGTGAGCTTTTCAAGTTTTCCTTCATTTTGCATTTGCCAGTGCTGGTCTTTTGAGACTAAGGACTGGACAGCTCCTTCTCCTTCCTCAGAAAATGAGTTGACAAGGCCACTGGCCTGTGGCTGTCGGGGATGTGCAGAGTTTGAGGAGGAAATGGGTAATAGAGCACCAGAATGGTGGTGGGCTCAGGCCACAGGCACGTCCCAATATGTAAACCTCAGGAAAAACTGAAATATCTTTATCATACTTTCAAAACAGAAACCCAGTGATGGTTTTCTCCACTAGCTGGGAGGTTAAACAGCCCTGCTGCTTCATGAAATGCAGTAACTAAATACAGTGCTCTCACAAGGAACCAAACCACTTCACCTAATTGGTGAACACTTCAAGACTGGGTCTTTCTATGTCACCTTAATGAAAGGCTGTACTGAATGTTCAACACATGTTAATAGGTACAGTAGGAAGAATGGATTGTGCAGTTTAAAGCAAGTGGTATGAAATTCTAGCAGATCAATGCACTATGGGTTAAGTGTTTTATTACAATTACAGGAAAACTAAGATTCAAGTAAGGGGCTCAAAATAAACTCTTGGTTTTCTGAGGTTATGGCTTTAGAATATTATCTTTTCTGAAAAATCTAAAACACAGCAAATGAGATTCTTTTTTTCTTCAATTGTTTAATGATTTTTCATTTACCTCTGGGATTATACCCACGAGCTAGTAAAATGAGAAATCAAAACACCCCAGGGCTCCTTATTAAGTATATATGCCAATTATTTCCCCATGGCCCCATATAAAACACTGCTGACGATAAATATTTTGAGAATATTTATTGTCTGAGAGAGAAATATATTAATTTTAAATTTATGGTTGGAGGTAAGCTTCTTACCCTTTTTATTATTTTCCAGAAATTTCCCAAAGATAGATGTTGAAGAGGGGCTTTTCAGAAAGAATTTTTTTAAATGAGTTATCAACTCGATAAAGAAGTGGGCAAAAGATATGAACACACATTTCACCAGCAACTAAATCCTTTTCCTATGTTTGAAAATTTCCTCAACGTGAGTCCATTCTAGTAGAGAAATTGGAAGGGGCTAACACTCACATTCCCAGACTCTATATCGAGGGCCCAAGCCTGTGACCTCAGCTCAGCTAACCAGGCATGCAGAGTCAGGAGAGACGAGAATCCAGCCTGACAGAGGCAGCTGTGGGTCTTTGGGGTCTGTGCCATTCAGCACCTCTCTTTTCACCCAGTCTTTGAGCTTGGCTCACTCATCCTTCTGGTGATTCTGGGAGCTGCCCAGTAACACTTTTTCTCCTCAGTCAGAACTAGTCACTTTCTGTTGCATTCAACTAAGAACCCTGACTCATTAAGTATTGAATCAAGAATATGGGAGCACTGCTCAGATAAGATGCTAGACCTCGAATGTGCCTCAGTTTCCCACCTAAAACATGGAGCTGCTAACACCAGCCTCCATTTCACTGAATTCTTGAAAAAATAACTTGCAAAAATGAGGAAGTTCTTCAGAATTAAGGGACATAGACAAAACAAATATGTATATCTGTTTTTGAACCAGATATTTTACTAAAAGGAATAGAGGTTTCAAAGCCAGAGGAGAAGAAAAAACCCATGTGGAAATATTGTTCCATATTCGTGTTCCATTTCTTTTAGACAGAAGTTGAAAATCCAGCCCGCAAAAGCCTGAGTGGATTTCAGAATTTATGGAGCCATCTAGGAGAAGAGGAGTTTTTTTTCACAGACTCAACAATGCTACCTAAAGCTTTTAAAAGCATTCTGCTTAGCCGTAATTCATGACACCTATGTGTCACAGCTCCCGTGTGTTTCTCTGCCCTTTATCTTTTTTAAGCTACTGAGACAAATGCAGGACTGTTGTCTTTTAAAAACTCATCTGTTCGAGCCTTTTTCTTACCAGCTGTAAGCCCTAATCACAGCATCTGAGGTACAGGCTAGGAAAGTGATAATTATGTCACGAAGAATGAGCCCAGAGAAGAAAAAGCAGCAAATATGAGGAAGCCCTGAATGTCAGAGGCCCATTTTTAGAAGAAAAGGTCATTTACATATTGAATGCAGTGCATCTGGAGGATATTCCTTCATTAAGACTTTCTTTTTAATCCTATAAGGTAAAGGTATGGACAGCATTCAGAGAACATCACACACTTTCGTTTGCGAATCCACCCAGTGACACCGTGTCCCCTCTCACAGCAAAGGTATTGGAGATGAACAGAGACCGTGAATTGAGACCACCCCTGGGCTGACACCACTGGGAAGGAACGGGGCCCCCAGGAACTTGGGAGCATTGGATCAGAACAAGCTGCTTGAACTGAGTTAACATTTTCTGCCGGTGTCAATGGCTTGGAAAAGTCAATTCCATTCTGCCGAGTCTTTTTCATCAGTTCTGATACACTGAACCCATCTTCTTTACACACCTGCAGCTAAGAGAAAATTCTGTGAAGCACTCTGTCACCAGTCCACCCTTGGCTTGTCGCCAACAGGCACAGATATGGCTGTGGCCAGCCTCAGGCAAACACAGAGATTCTTTGTAGGGGACAGAGCTACCAAGAGTGTCAATGTCTGGGTGCATGTAAGGCAGACCTATAGACTTCCCGCTGTTTCCATGGAACCAGACACTTCTCACAGGGCCCAGAAGGCAGGGCAAGGACGGCTCTTCTCTGAAGGTGGAATTGGGTCACCCTTGCACACTCCTGGAGGGAGTGCCCAACGTATGGACGAACTCTCTTAGCACTTGCAGAATCAAGGGAAGAAGGACAGGCCAGGTGAGGAGGTAATCTCTCCCTGCAGCACAGAAATGACCAGTCAGACATGGTTCCCCCAGTTTAGCCTCAGGGCTGCACAGGGGGCCTGGAGTGCCCCAGCTCCCAGGGTAGGCGATGTTGGGTGCTCCAGGTTTGTCCTCAGCCTGTCGTACCCCTTCCCCAGAGCATCATGAAAGGTCTCCACACAATCAAGATGGGCACTTCTTTTGCATGGTTTCAATATGTGTGCAACCCCCTGAACTTCAGCTACTGCAAGTTCAAATGGCTTCATTCTCCCCAGCCAGTGGGGGTGTGGAGCAGGGCCATGCAATCCCAGACACAAACACAGTGCTCAACATGTTCCTGTAATTCCATTCTATATAGTGCACCTAAAACCAAATCTACTGGCCACAGAACAAAGAACTGACTCCAGAGTTTAAATGATTGTTGTTAGCATTTTTCAATATTATTCTTAGATGAGACACAACTATAAGGCCAGCTCTAGCTGCCCTTTCCAATTTTAACATTCTCATAATCTGTGCATCCCAAGAGGCCTCTTTCCTCACAAAGATATTTACCTTAGATATGTGTAACTTCCAGGAGACTAAAATACAATTATAAAGCTATTAGCTAACACAGTAACTTTTAGCTCTTCCAAAGAACTCATATGATTAATAAGTTTGTTAGGATATTCATCTTTGTAAATTTATCTCCCTATGTGAGGAGGACTTACAGACTATATCTTGGATCTACCAAGAGACCACAGAAATGACATTTTTTATTAGCCCGATAGATTATGTTCATGATGGAGAAGGAAGAAAAGTTTTTTCTTCAGATTGAAACAGGAGGGACAAGAGTTAAGCTCCTGGGTCTCTTCTCATAAGGCTCACTTCTGCCCTTGAGAAGCCAGAAGGTTTATGCTCTCCAGGAAACCAACTCTAAAGATCACCTGTGAATTTGGAGTTTGTTTAGACACTGCTTCTCATACTTGAGCACCTATCAGAATCACCTGGATAGCTAATTGAAACAGATTGCTGGGCTCCACCAGAATTTCTGGCTCTAATTGATCTGGGATGAAGGCTTAGAATCTGTATTTCGAACCAGTTCCCAAGCTGGGGCACTGTTTTAGGACACTCTAAGGGAGCCAGTGAACACAGGCTCTGATGGATACCCTAGTCCAGCTGCTCTTTGGGCCCCTGGCCCTTACTGTGAGCTCCCCATTCTCAGGAATCCAACCTTCTCTGGATGGCCCCTAGGCCCATTCCCTTTGACACCAGAGCCAAGTGCTGTCCATGTAGCAACTCCCATGCCACAAAGTCAAGTGTCCGCTGGCTCTGCCCCTGTTTTTCTCCACTGCCAGGATCAGATACATAATTCGTGGGGCCCTTGTCCAAAAGGTATTAAGAATTTTGAATGTAACAATGGAGCATTAAGCCAAGCACATTCTTTTCTTCCCAGAGCTTGGTCTCCAGGCCCCCACCATCCAAACCAGAGTTCTGATTCTTTCTCTGCTCAGTCCTCTCTCTCATGTCTTCATACAAGAATCCATCCTCCCTCTGAAACATGCCGCCCTCCTTTGACTCCACAGCTTTGGCCCCTCAAAAAGGAGGTAGTGGTATATTTTTGGAGGGAAATTTAAAAACCCTTCAAAATTATAAAGCAGTGTTTTTAGTACAAAATTTTGTGATACAGCAATTCCACTCCAAGGCATTTATTTGTCCTCCAGTGGATAAAGCCCTTGAAGTGCTCTCACGATACTCAAAGGGTACTCAGTGATACGTTGTTTGTAATAAGAAAAATATATATATATAATTTAAATATCTATCAACAGTAGTTAAAGAATATGGCAGATTTATATAGTTAATGACACGAAAGTATATAGTCAAGTGTATAGCAAGTATAACAAGCAAGTTGAAAATGTGTGTGTGTGCATAAATAGAAAAAAAATCAGGAAATCTAAACAACAAATTGTTAGCCATTACCACCAGGAATTTTGACTTTACAATTTTAACTTTATACACTCTAAATTTAAATTTTGTATTAATTCTTTTATTATTTCTGAATATATGTAAAACTAAAAATTAGTTAATAAACCCCCACCCCACCACCATCTCTCCAGTGAAACTTTTTTCATCCAGAAACCTTGACCACCAGGAAGGGCTGCTCCCTCCAGCCATCCTTATTCTTTCCAGCTCTGTCCCTTCCACACTGTTCTGTGTCCCATTCCTGTCTCCACCCCTGTTGCCGTGAAGCCTCTCAGGTACCTGATCGAAGCGAGATTACAGCTGCATCTCCTGCATCTAAATAAGTTCGGTTTGCCCAAAAAATGGGCCCCTGTGAAAGCCTAATACAAATATTGAAAGAAGCATTTATGAAATGTCTTATAGATCTATTGCCTTATTCAGTTTTCGCTCTGAGGTAATGGATGCATTCTTATTTTTATATTGGAGTTTAGATATGCAACAAGACCCCTACCCAACACCTCAAAGTCAAAAGTGTCTCAGGTATATCCCACGGTGAATTTTTATGGACCTCCAGCCCACTAAGGGCCTCTAGCCTACCCACGTCCTGAGGTGCTAAACCATTCATTCCTTTCTCACACTCAATTTGGAAAAACAGTCCTCCAATAGATAGGTTCCTTGAAGTTCTCTCACAGTTCTCAAAGGGTGAGGTGTTAGGGTAATGAATGCTAGTTAACAACAAACTCCCAAATTCCAGTGGCTGAACAGAGGTTTAATTCAGCTAAGCCCAATGTGGATTTTCCTCAATGGCAGACAGCTTTCTGCTTGGTCATGCAGGGCCCCAGGTGCCTCCATATTCTGGCTCTATTCTCTTTTGTGTCCTTGGTATTGAAAAGGGAGAGAGCATTGAGGCTACAAGAGTTTTTATGGGCCATGCCTGGAAGGGAAGAGTAAAAATCACATCCCTCTGGTTACGGGATTTGGCCTCATAACCTACCTAACTGTATGAGAGACTGAGATGAGTGGTGTGGCAGACAGAATAATGGCCCCCATAAATGCCCACATCCTCATCCCCAGATACTGGGTTCCATGTTACATGCCAAAAGGGACTCTGCAAATGTGATTGGGTTAAGAAATTTGAGAATAGGTGATTGTCCTGGATTCTATGGATGGGCCCAATGTAATCAATGTCCTAATAAAAAAGAAGCAAGAGGGTCCAAGTTAAAAATAGGAGATGTGAAGATGGAGCAAAGGTCAGAATAATGTGCTTGAAGATGAGGGTAATGTGCTCTGGAAGCTGACAAAGGCAAGGAAATAGATTCTCCCCAGAAGTCCCTGGAAAGAACAAAGCCCTGTCAACACCTGGATTTTAGACTTCTGACCCCCAAAACTGTAAGAGAACAAACCTGTGTTTTCTTAATTAAGCCTATAAGTTTGTGGCAGTTTGTTACAGCAGCCATAGAACTAATACCAGTGGTCCAGCTACGTGCCAAGGAGGAAAAAGCAACAGAATCTGGTAAATGCTTTCCTCAGCGGATAAACCCATCCCTGCCTTTCTGTTGCTGCCATCTCTGTTCAAGCTCATGTAACCTGTCATTTGGCCCATGGCTTTGGATGCTCTCACACTGATTCTACCTCATGCTAATGTCTTTTCTACTCCGATGCCAGAGTGGTTTTCCCTAAATTGTAGGTCAGATTGCATCACTCCCTCCTCAAAAATTCTGGTAGTTCCTACAGAAGAAAGTACAAAATTCTCAGCCTGCATTCCAAGTCCTCTGGGATGTGGCTCCTATCTGCCTTTCCATCCTTACCTCTCACAAGCTCCTCCCTCCATGAGGTAGAAATGCTGGGGCAAAAAAGTGCCCATGAGTAAAGTCAAAAGATGTGGCTCAAAGAGGCCTGTGAAGTTGTTGGTAGTTGGCCTGGGGCTTATCCCATTTTGCACTCTCAACTTCCCCTTAGGTACCACCTCTGTCAAGAAAGAGAAAACCAGGGAAGAGCCTTCTACATGTGAGAAGGGGTCTGAGAAAAGATGTCTCACATACCAATAAGTATTACCCAAAGGAGCTTGTTCTAAGTCTAAATAATGAAAACAGCAAGCCCCAAACAAATTTTCATTGACCTTGACCCTCCTGCTTACCTGAATATAATGAAGCCAGTTTCCTCAGCATGCCAGGCTGGACAGTCATCCCTGCCATCAAGGCACTTCACTGAAGTTTTTAGTATGAAAACTGATCCACCAGCAAGGAGACAAAGGAGCCTTTAAAGATTCCAAGTCCCTGCTTGGAGTTAAACTGTTTCTGAACACAATGAAGACAAAGCTCAGTGAAGTCAAAGACAATGTCCACTGTCGACCCCACTGGCCTTGATCAGCTCAGTGCCTATATCCCCTCCCCCATTACTCCCTAGGTAATGCCCAAACTCTGGGCTGTGCCTTCTGGTATGTGTCCCTTTTTCCTAACCCCTGTGGCTTCTAAATATCAAGGGACTGCAAGTCAGTTAATCATGTAAGATCATATAGACTTGTAGAATTTTAAAATGTGTATAATTTGGAGAAAAGTTTGTAAAAGGGGGAAAGAGAAAAATCACCCATAAGTCTACTAACCTACTGCTATTCCTTTAATATGTTTCACTGAAAACATTTTGATATGTATATTTTAACATAATGTCTTAAATGCCATTTTGTATCTGGCTGCATAGTCCTCCCAGGCATCATTTAATGGCCTCATAATATTCCTTCCAGTAATTCTCTGAAAACTATCAAACTGATCCCTTACTTTTAGATGTTTGAGCTATGTCTAATTTTTTATAGTTTGCAAATAAAGCTTTGATGAATGCATCTTTTTCCATTTTTTAAAAATTATTTCCTTAGACCAGATTTCTAAAAGTGAGATTTCTAGGTCAAGCTGTACGAAACGATGAAGGGCAGTATACATTTTGTCAAGCTGCATTTTAAAAAGCTGAACTAATTAAAAAGACTATCAGTTATTGAAATGTTTTTATTTCATATGCATATATAAGAATCATTTCAAATATATTTTTGCTATTTTAATTGGCAAGAAAAAAAAACAAACCAGGATTTCGGACTTGGAAGGAAACTCTCACCCAGTAGTTCCCAAACTTGGCTGCACATCAGAATTACCTGAGGAGTCTTTTAACAATACGAGTTCCACTAACACTTGAGAAATGGCTGTGTTAGATCTGGAGTAAAAAATGTACAAAATAAGCCTGGAGAAATTTGTCATTTCAGAAAACAAGGAAGCTGTTAAAGACCAATAGCATGTGTCAACTGAACTCAGGAGCCAACTTGAAGAAGCTCCCACTGGCCAAAGAGAGAAATTCTAAGGATGAGAATTGCGATGGATCAAAGCACATCAAATATGCCAAAACCCATGAGGTTATAATGATACTAAAAATCATAATAAAACTTCAGTGGTCACTTTGGAGGATGGTAGTAATATCGCAGCATCAAAATGATTCTGAAAACTTTAAGTAGCATTTAGATTCCATTTCTTTTCTGAACTTTACTGTGGAATAAGCAAATAGTAGATGAGGGGAAGTTTCTCTGTATTACTTATGAGCTAATAAGTAACAAAGGAATGATAAATTTAGAATATCACCATTGACCATAATGAATTAATGGACACAGGCAACATTCAATGGCTACTAATGTCACAAAAAGAGAGACAACTAGACATTATGTGCCCCTAACGAAAGAGCACACCACCTTTTATGAAGTATTCTTGCCAAAATTTTTGAACCTGTCAGATCGATCCTCTAGATCAAATTACTGCTTTGCAAAATCCAGACTATATGGGAAAGTCATCAGAACAAACAATCCAGTTTTTTCAAAAAAATGTTTAAAGGGAAAAAAAATTGACGGACACCAATGGACTAAAAGTTACTTTAGAGCTATATTAATCAATCATAATGCACAATCCTTATTTGGATTTCAATTTAAACAAAAAAGTCATCTAAAAAGATGACACAGATTAAAGAGGTCATGAAGGAATAATTGTTGAAGCTGGGTGGTATTTCAAGGGGGTTCATTATATGAATTCTTCTCACTTTGTATGTTTGAATTTTCCATAATTCAAAGTAAATTTAATTTTTATATCTATTTTGTCACATATTTCAGGTCCTAGGCCCCACCCCAGACCTTCCGGATTAGGATCTCAAAGGGAGAGACCTAGAATCTGAGTTCTCAGAGTTCTCATATGATTCTGATGTTTCTGGTCTGTGTACTGCTTGTCTAGGAAACACTGATTTGACTCACAAGGAAACGGAGGCACAAGGATAGTATATTTCTGGCCCAACCTCACATACCTAGTTCATGAAAGAACCCAGGTTGCCTGACTCTGGCCTATGGTTCTTTTCAAGATAACAGGCAGCCTCTTGAATGTGAATGTCCTAGCTCTTGAATATATTCCCCTTAAGTAACATGATGCTTTAACCTAGTTTAAATGCGTGTGTCTAGAAGGTGCCGTGGAAGTTGTCTAGACTCTTCCAGTTCTCTGAAATCATAGTCCCATGAGGCTACCTGATCTCTGAGGACCCGTGTCTATTATAGCAAAGGAGGGGGACTTTTGAGCCACACCCACATATAGAAATTCAAACTTAAGACCTCTAATGTTATTTCCAAAAGAGATTATACATGGAGATCACAAATCTTCCCCAGCTATCCTCCAGTATTCCCAGCCCAACAGTAGCAAAAGCCCCTATACCCTCTACCTCTTTTCTGAATATTCAAATGGTAAGAGAAACATTCAGAAAGGAGGTTGAGGACGGAGGGCATTTTGTTTCTGTTGGACTGTGAATCCTGGACAGAATAGGGGATATTCAGCCTAAGGGGTATTAGAATATTTAGGGTGAAGTGTGGTATGGAGGTATAGGACTTCTCAGGATAACCGACATAACTTGGAAGAAAGGGTTAAGTAAATCCAATCTTGTTGGATTAAAGAAAAATAATCTTTTAAAAAAAGATTAATTAAAGCAATTGCGAAAAGCCGTGAAGAAGGAAAGAAGAAGGAGCGTTGAGTCTGGTTTTCCCCTGGCCACTGTTTAACATGAGGATCTCTTCTTGACCTTGGGTGATGGGGGTAGAGGCATAAGGGAGGATGACTCCTAACTGACCCCTATTGTTAAAGAGGCAAACCCATACCAAAAGCCCTGGCTCGTCCCTGGCCCAGAAGCTGATGACGAGGACTGGAAGCTTAGGCGGGGTATGTTTTACTCTTCCACTGTGCTACCACATTTGATGTTCAACATTGCTATTCTGAAGTTTAAACACACTAGATAGATCTGGAAGATAAGAACCTTAAGATTCAATTTTTTCATTTGTTAATTCATTATTTGGACATTTAATATATTTTTTAATTATATGTTTCAGGTGTACACTATAATTTGACATCTGTATACACTACAAAATGATTACCCCCAAAAGTCTAGTTATTATCCATCACCATACACCCCTTTCACTCCTTCTCCCAACCTCCTACCCCCATCTCCTCTAGTGACCACCTATCCTGTTAGTTTGTTTTATTGTGCTCATTTTAGATTCCACATATAAGTGAAATCATATTGTATTTATTTTTCTTTCTCTTTCTGACTTATTTCACTAAGCATTATAAGGTTCATTTAAAAATAATTTAACTCCTAGTACGGGAGGGTCTTGCAGTATTCTATCTCAAGAGTCACTTGGGAGGTTAAAAAAAAAAGTTCTCTCTAACCATGTATCAGGATATAGTAGAAAAATGGAAACCTGTCTAGGTGGTCCCTCTTCTGGAAAAGTAGACATAGCATTTCTTAGATTGATTTTTTATGTACCAGAAATGTCTCCCTTTCCCTCTCTCCTAATCCTCACCCTGTGACACAACCACACTTGTTTCACATACATGAAAAACCTCATAAAATTACACATGAAAAAATTGAAAACAGCTCGTTACCCAAAGATTTATATTTATGTCATATAATTTCTCTTCTAAAAAATTGAGGTACAGTGAATTTATATTGGGAATCTTTGGCCTTTTGCCTCAGCTGTCAAAGGAAATCAGTGTGCATCTAGGAACATGGCTACCACTCAAAATGGCCTATGCAAGTGGGGTTGCTTTAGACCCACACATTTCTTCAGATGTCTAGACCCGCTACCTCATTCATCTATATAGCCTGCCAAAATCACCTCTGCTTTAGAGATTCCAGAAATCTTCCCAGCTACAAGCAAGTAGTTTCATCCAATCAGAACTACTTTTTAACAGTACGCCACCAACTCCCAATGCTGGCATGTGTCGCGAAATACCTATTCTCCAATGTTACAGTCTAAAACGATTTATTTTTGGAAAGTTGGCAACACGCATCACATAAGCCATAAAAATTTACAATAATTATAAATTTACATTTACAAAATAATTCCACATCTAGGAATAATCTAAAAACTTTTTTAAAGAATGTAAACTAAAATGTAGTGATGTTCATCGCAGCATTATTTACAATAGAAAAACGTGGAAACCACCCAAATTTTTAACAGGGACTAGGCGAACTATAATAAATGATTGTCTGTAGCCATTAAAGTTAAATTTTCTAAAAGTTTGTAACTTGGAAAGCTATGTCCATCAAGTGCCCTCTTCCTGGAATCCAAACCTCCAGAAGGACAAAGGCTAAAAAACGTTAGAGCTGTGATTCTCCCGGGAGGCCTGGCCAGACCGCCCTCTGCTGTGATTCTAGCTCCTTCCAGCTGCTGCTGTCTCATATCCTGATTTCCACACTTGGCTTCCCAGCTGCACTGTCAATTCTCTGAGTCTCCATAGGCTTCCACTGAATTCTTTCTTGTTTAATTTAGTTATAGATGGTCCCTGTTGTGTCTGCCAAAGGACCTTGAGACCCTGACACACCTAACCGACCCATTAATCCGATTACCAGACTGAAAAATAAAGTTGCCCCATCACAGTTTGAAAGAGGTTTCCAAAGTAGGTTCGGCGGAACTTTTAATTTTGGGAAGTAAGGTCTCTTGCCTGGGGACACATAGTACACATTCAAGGTTCTGAGAAGTACTGCTGTAAAGAAGCCTCGTGTTTCCCAACTTACTTGACTTTTTCCAAGTAACACCTATTAACACCCTGCAGTGTAGTAGGCAGTAGTGGTGAGAAGCAGTGAACTAAAGATATGAAAGAATGCTTAAGTAGTCTATACAATTTGTAACTTCCCCATATACCAGCCCAGAAGCAACAGGGGTGCTATGTCCTTTCCAGTTAGATCTGTGTAAGCGAGTGAATTTAATCTTAAGGTGAACATTCAGCCTCTGTGGGGAGAAAAGTTCCAAGAAAATGAGAGGTGAAATCACTTACTGAGTTACTATGTGCTTGGGACTAGATACTTACAGGATCCCAGTTCATCTTCACAGCCTAGAACCTCCTAACTGGTTTCCCTGCTTTTCTTCTTGCCTCCTCTCCCATTCTCTCTGCTCAGAGCCCAGTGATATCTGAAACCACTCCATTTTCTTGCTTAAAACTAGTAAGTTCTACCCACCCTCATCTCATGTCACACCTTCCTTTCCTCGCTGCACTCGAGCCACACTGCTTTCCATTCCCCAACACACCAGCATTGTCTCCCCTTAAAACATCCATACTTGCAGCTCCTTTTTCCTAGAGCACTCAGTGCCCCATAGCCAGCTCCACCTCACTACTCAGGTCTTAGCTTAAACATCACTACCATTGTGAGGCCTTCTTGATTACCTTAAAAGGTAACCCTCACCCATTTTCTCTATCACCAGGGTTTTTAGGACATTTTACCATCTGAAATTTTCTTGTTCAATTTTGTCTGGCTCCTCACATTAGTATGTAAATCCCACGACAAAGGATCATCAGACTGTCCTATTCATCATCATATACCCCAGCACCTAGAACAATGCCTAGTGCATAGATGCTCAACTCATTCGTGAACCTTGTAAAGTGGACAGCACACCCATGTTGTAGATTAGGAAATGGGCTCAAAATGCCTCCTGTTAAGCAACTTGACCAAAGCCACAAAGCCAGGACGTGGTTGGAATCCATCCTTTTCAATAGTGGAAGGCTGAAGGGAGTCTCTGGGTCTTTGGAGTCCAGGTATTATGTTGAATCATTGGCCAATTCCTGTTAGGCCACACAATACAGAGCTAGGTTTTCAAAGAACCACTCGCCTTTTGTGACCTCGCTGCCTATCAAGATCTATAGGAACTAATCCAGATTGATTAAAGATGGTCATGATCAGAAATTTATCTTTAGAAATTGCATTCCACCCAAAATATCCAAAGAGCTCTAAGGTCTTGAGATCTAACAACTAGACTCATTCATACATGAGATTATGGAACTGATTACATCTAATATTTCATGCCCCTGCACATCTTTCTTCTTGCATTAGGCAGTGTTTTGGCCAAAGTAATTACAAATTAATCAGACAGAAATATCATTTTAGCCAAATCAGATAGTTTATCATATTTACCTTGTCTGCAACACATTCTACAAGGAAAGAAAAGCTTCAGAGAAAGTGGTAAATGGACAAAAAGTGCTACAATGAGAATTAAGAACAAGGCAAGTCCTCTATTTTCTCCAAAAGTACATGTTCTCCTCCATTTTCATCAAAAGGATCTGTTTCAACAGAGGTGAACCATCTTCCACACAGACATGAGGTGCTCTGCAAGGTCCTTAAGGGCCTTTGAATCCCCAATGAGTGCATGTAAGGACACATGAGGGTAAACTGACAAAAGGCTAAAGTCTAGGATAAAAGAGAGGCAGGTACACATGTGATCTTGAAATTTAAATTTGAAAATCAAATTAGCTATATTTTATTGTGATTGGAGAATATAAAGTTAAAAAAATCCAATTAGAACACCTGTTGGTTTTTGCTACCTCCCTACACTCCATGAGGAAGTTTATTCTCCCAGAAAGTTTGACAAATCCTTTATTTAAATGTTAGCATGGCCAAAAACCAACTGAAAAGCATTTTCCTAAATGTTCTCAATAAACTGTTCATACCCAACAGCCACTGCAGTGCAATAAAACAAAATATTCTGGAAAAAAAAATCATCTAATAGCACTTCATGTAATACAGCTATTTAGCTGCTAATCTAGTGTCAATGTATAGTGAGGTGCTTATTCTCTTCAATCTCAATGTTTTAGCTATTTAATGTTTTTAATTGAAGTTTTGGTTTTGTTCTTCCAAATTCATATCTGTGCAGTTTTTAGAATGCCAAAGAGATTTACAAATATCCAGAGGACATTACTAGAAAGCCATTATTTCTGAGTAGAATATATAGTGTAATTTCCTTTTCAAATCCTATATATTTTCAGCTCTCCATTCTAAAAGTAGTTGTAGGGTACAGTTCTCATTTCTGCATAATCTGGAAATACAAACTATAATGTTCAAATATACACAAAATACAAGAATTCAATTACACTCACATTAACCCTCTTTTTAGTCTTCTCTCAGGATACTGTTCTGTCCATTTTGTGAAAAATTGCACATTGCTGCTCAGCTCTGATAATTTGTATAGATTTTTTTTATTATTTTGAACTTGGACAAAAAATCCAGTGCTTCATCATATTTCATACTACTCTCCAGGCTCTTTCCACATATATCCTATTTAAGCTGTTTACATTTAGATTTTCCTTTATGGGCTTCCTTTCAGGAACTTTGGTTAAAAGAATTCTACAATAATAAATGACAAGCAATAAAACGTATTTTTAAAAATCCGCTTAATAAAAGTTTTTCTCAAAGGAAATTAAGAATTAAATGTCATCTAGAAAACTGGGACAGATTACAAAGTGATATTCACTGTGCAATAAACCAACAATGTCTCCAGGTGTAAGTCTGTAAAATCTGTTAACCAACTACAAATCAAGGACAAGAAAATATCTTTTAAAGGTTCCAGTGTTAAGGAATTGTAGTCGTTCTTTGATTTAGTTAAAAGATGTTCCCATCACTAGTTTTCAGGAATACTGAATGTTTGATTTTAATCACCTCTGTATGACAACTATGTACCAGTGATTTACATGTGATTTCTTCCTTACAATAAACACATAAGGTCATTCACCCATTTTATAGGCAAGAAAATAAGGTTCCAAAAGATCACACACAATGGGGAAGAGCTGTATTCATGTCCAAATATGATTCCACAGCAAAATGAGTAATTAACCCAAACACTTTTAAGTGTACTAAATGCCAAAATTTTGGTTTCCTTTACCAGGCAATAAAGCTAAAAAAGCAATTAGTCATTAGTAGTAATAATACACAATTTCAAAATCACACAGCTTGCCTTGAAAGTATATTTTGTACCCCATGTTATGAAGTATTGAGATTAACTTGCATCATACATAACCATTAAAGAGAATACAGCACAAAAAGTGATAAAAATGGTAAAGTTATGTGGAGTAGTTTGGTATATACATTTGGTATTTTGTTTTAAAGTTTTTACTCAAAAAATACAGATGTGCCATTCAGGGTAAATTGTTAACACAGTCTTTAAAGAAATACAGAAACTTTAAAGTAGGCTTTAAAAAAGAACCAACGCACACATTCCCACATGGACGAATCTTGAGAGCATCATGCTAAGTGAAATGAACCAGTCATAAAAAGACAAATACTGTGTGATTCCACTTATTTGAAGTATCTGGAGTAGTCAAACTCACAGACAGTAAAATGGAGGTTGCCATGGGTATAGGGAAAGGGGGAAAAGGAGATTTAATACAGCAGCTCCCAACCTTTTTTGGCACCAGGGGCCAGTGCTTCTATGAGAATCTAATGACTGATGATCTGAGGTGGAACTGAGGTGGTGATGCTCGTGCTGGAAAGCGTCTGAAATACAGATGAAGCTTTGCTCGCTCACCCGCCACTCACTTCCTGTGTGGCCTGGTTCCTAACAGGTACCAATCCATGGCCCGGGAGTTGGAAACCCCTGGTTTAACAAAGTTTCAATTTTTTAAGGTGAAAAGTTGTGGAGATCGGTTGCACAACGTGAATACATCTAACACTTAAAACTAGTTAAGATGGTAAATTTTGTTATATTTTATCACAATTAAAAATAAAAACAAATGTTTAAAGGAACCAATTAATTACTTTTAATTTGATAATGATACTGTTAGGCTTTAAAACAAAACATTTAGAGATACATACTAATAGGCTGATATTTGCAGGTTAATGGTATTAAATAAATATCCATTCTACAATTGTTTGAAAATTTCCTCAAAGAAATAAAACAAAAAATAACTCTTCAAAAAGGAGGAAACCATTAAGAAAATAAAATTTCCTAATCAAGAGAACAATCTATCATAAAAGTATTTTATTGTAGTTAAAACATGTAAAATGTAGCTATTAACTAGTAAAGTGACATTGCTTATTTCACTTAAGAGAAAGCTTCCAAAAACTAGATATGGTTTACCAGGCTTGCATTAGAAAAACTATATGGAGAAAATTACATGAACAGTCTAAAGTTTGCTATGAAAAACAACATATTTTTATTAAAGTAATTAAAAGTCAAAGAACAACAACAAAAGGGAAATTCCACAACCTTTGTTTGTAACTATATAATTTTTATGTAGAAAAACTATAAAGTGACAGTCTGGAAAGCAGCTCCACAATAAACTTAATCCTTACATCAAGGATGTAACTAAATTATGGACTCAGTTCACCCAAAAGAAATTGTCTTGCTGGAGAATATTTCAACTGAGCTGGTTTCAACTATATTATTCTCATTTCTGAAAAGTTGTCTTTCCTGATATTTCAAATCACCAGAGATAAAATGTACAAGAGCCTGTTGAAGTAAAAAGATAAATCACAAATACTCCAAAAGCAATTACATGTGAAAATGAATGAGTACATTTTATCTGTAGATCTACAAAACTATATAAATAACCAATTATACATATAACCCATTTACACCAAGGCTCCATGAGGTGGTACTGAATAAACACTGAGGGATTGGATTTTCAATAACGGAACATGGCTCACTCTGAACAGCAGCACATTCCCACCTTTTAGTCTATCATCACAGCACTTCCCCTAGGATTTACATTTGTGTATTACCTAAGTCCTGGGAAGTTGATTAACAAAAATAAAGAAAAAAAACCAAAAGGGTAATGAATTAAACACCCCCAAAACTCTATTCTACAAGATGCATGTGAAATATGAAGAAACCAAGTTCTCTGTGAGTTTTTAGTCACTAGTGGCTGCATTAGTATCTGCACTGAATTTTCCATAATCCCTTAAAATATGAGTAAACACAAAGAAAAAAAGCTTTTACTTCTTAAATGTATAGTCTTAGAAAAGTGGTACTTTCTTTAAAACAACTTTCTCTGCTAAAGAAATCACACTATTGTGGTCATCTGGATAGGTTAAATCACTTCAGAAATACAGATTAATTTGCTCTCATTTATAATAATCGAAACAATTTATTATGATGACTATATAAGTTTTCAGAACTTACACCACTGTGGAGGCAAATGTGTACAGAATATTCTAATAAACCTAAATTAACCATGATTGGAATTTCTTAAAAACATTCTCAAGTGCTCAAGAATATTAAAGGTCGGGGTGGGGGGGAATACAGAAGTCATAAGCAAGTATCTCCTCCAATACTCTTTAATTAGGATTGAAAGTCTCAGAGTAGGCCCACAAAAATGGTCTGCAATAAAGAAAAATTAGTTCAGTATACAATAATTTCTGCAAACTTTAGCAGAAAAGAACATTCTGAGCCAAATAAGAGCATTCTTTTAGGTCAGGGCTTTTTGTTTAGTTCTTTAACCTCTAACTTCTCTCAACACATTATAGTTCAGAAAATGCCCATATGTTTACTAACAATAAATAAGAAAATACAGAGTAAAAAAAAATTCACAAACATGATTGCTTCAATCACAGGTCTCTCTATAAGAAACATACCACCATTTATTTACTTTCTCTCACCTGTAGAAGAGGGAGATTAGATGGTATTAACCTGGTAAGGAATCTCTGTTTATAAATGGTAGGTTAGAGGTTAGGGTTCACACCATGCCCTTTATAACAGAGAATTTCCTCTCATATGTAGCTATGGCAGAGGATAGTAACTGTCTATCACAGAGCCGGAACAGGGCATTTCCTGTAACTAGAAGGTCCTGCCTATGCACTTTTTAGTCAACTTGGAGAAATTTTGCAATCCAATTAAAAGTGTTCTTTAGATAGGAAACAGATGAATAATATGTATTATTAAACTATGGTACAATATCTACCCCTTGACTATTCACTAATTTCTGATCCTGTTAAACTTTTATAGAATCCATGGAAAATTAAACAGGCTTACTCTAGATATTTTCTCATTAAGTAAAACTGGAAATAATCTATCTAACCATATCATTTGCAATTCCAGAAAAAAAAAATCCAATACAATCTAATATACACATCGACAAACTTCACAGAACATCTTCATCAAGCCTAAGCAATCCCCACCCATTCACCCAAAATGAAGCCAGTCTTACCCACTCCACTGTAAGATAAACAATGTTTGTTGTATCTAAATCCAGAATTAAAGATGTGCTAAATTCCACTGCAGTGGAAAATATACTACAAATAAGCACCCAGAACTGACATAACAATTTCTATTCACTCTTCTCTGGGATATATTTTTAAAAGAGAAATAAGCATTCCTTGCAACTTAGCTGGCAAAATCATTACCTGACTAATTATTTCTAAGGCTAGATATGAAAGAAAGATGGAATACCCAAATCACCAGCAACTCAACATTATTATTTTGCAAAGAAAAGTAATTATATAAAATTCCATTCTCCCAGGCAATAAATTAGGGAGAAAAATATGTTCAAAAAATGGCTCTATTTGTAGGTTTTTAAAAACCAGCACCAAATGTTCAATGTTTAATTATTTTGAGCAACTTTTAGAAATTAGCATTTTCTAACAATATGGACAAACCCAAGAGTGAACAAAAAAGGATAACTTTTAAGCAATATTGCAGGTTGATAAGAACTGGTAAGGAAAATAATGATTGGCTCATGTCTAAAGCTACTGTAGGTATAGCCAGTTTAAAAGTAACATGCCTCAATGCTCAGCTAATACACCTAATTCCTCAAAATCATGGGTGCAGCTGATTTTATTTTGTGACTAGGAAAGATTAAGTAATTAAGTAATTTGAAAAGATATTTTCATATAGCAAAGATATCTTCAAAAAGCATGCTAACTCAAAACCTATTATTAGAATAGTTTTCTACTCTATTAAGGGGTGGGGGAGGAGGGGACATCAAAACACAGTATAGTGCCTAAATGAAAACCTGAAAGCTAGATTCGCAAATAGTAGTAGTGTCAATTCAAATTTACATAAACCTTTAATTACATCATATGCATAGCAATATTATGATCAACATTATACAAGGTTTCTTATTTCTTCCTCATACTGCAGCAATTTTTATTCTCATTATGTAACAGATCTCAACTCTGCAAATAGTTTAAATCAAATTTCTGCACCTTGAATTTACAAACCATTGGATGTTAGGTTTCCTGAAAACTATTTTATTTTTAAATTTGAAGTTAAAGCTAAAACTAAATTCTTTTTAAAACAAAACAAAAAACTAAGGTGCTTTAAACAGAACCTTGCAGAAATATACTAATAGCAGTGTTTGAAAGACAGCCTACAGTGGGCAATAAAAGGACAATTATCTAACAAAAAATTCTATGGTCAACTCTTGTTAAAAAAACTTCTTTTATAAATAAACTTTCATGATAGAAGATGAAATCAAAAGAGATTTAATTTTTCCCTAATAAAAAACAGTTGATTAGGACATAGGTTTAGTATATTGAAATCATACTGTTCCTTTCAAAAAAGAAAAAATATTTTAGCTAGGCATTCATTAACAAAACACCGTGCCACATTCACCTAATCTTTTAATCTCAAGAGAACCTCATTGAAGAAATTGGTTGGCAATCCTACCAAACAGGAGTCTCGGGTCCCTTAATTTTGACAGTCATATTAGTAAATATAAAACTTTAGCTACTTGAACAATGGAGCTTGTAAAGTGCATTAGGTATAGAAACACAACAGAAGTGCTAAACTCAGTAGGATTTTAAGGGACTTGTCACCAAAAGGGTAAAAAAACAACATTATAGTTTTCTGTTCAGATTTTATTTGAAATCTAATTAAAATTGTCAAAGCTACAAAAAGGGGGAAGACATCTGTATTATTTTTGCTAAGTCACAACATCCTAAAACAAAATACTACTACTGCCAGCAGATCCATTATACACATTTCTGATGAAATTCATTAGCACAATAAAAATTTCATCTTGAGAAACAGCCACAACGAAAAGTAATTTATACAATATAAAACAATGACAGGTCTACAGATGCAGTTACTCATGAGTTTACACATGCATTCACAACAAATAAACAAAAACCCCAGGAATGCTCTTTCATTTGACTTTTTGTTTTGCTTTTTGTGTTTTTTTTTTTAAAAAAAAAAACAGACCATTCAGGCACAAAACAAAATTGCATTTCCAATAAGTGACAGCATCTTAAAAATTTATGTCAGTGTTTGTTTTTCTTTGACTTTTTATGAGACCTGTGTGGAGATCGGGACTGGGATCTGGATTTCTTCCCTGATTTTTTAGGGGATCTAGACCGTGATCGCCTAGACCTTTTAGGTGTCCTTGAACCAGATGGTGATCTGAGGAAACAAACAGAAACAGTTTATCAAAGTACTCATGTGACCAAAACTGACTATCCTTAAATTATCTAAAATGAGCTTTAATGGAGCACAATGAGGTCACTGAAATGAAAAAGGTTAACTTCCAAAATTTATACTTTGCCTGCAATATGTATACACACACTACACACACGAATTTTGAACTTCCTATTCATTGGATTAATGATCAACCATGTGCATTTGCTTAAAAAGACAGATTCCTGAGCCTTACCACACTACTCTAATGAAAAAAAAAACTCAAGAGGTAAGGACTGTGAATTTGTATTTTTAACAAGTTCCCCAAATTATTGATAGACTCCGAAAGTTGAACCTCTAAATATACAAGATGAAGTTCAAAATGGCACCTAATATCATTTACAAAATTTTGAAAACATGGCAGCTTTGCAGCCTATGTTCTTGTGGGGAAAAGCATCAACTGCATATCATTCAGGGAATCATTTAAGACAGCATAATTTTCTAAGTGCTATTCATGAAGATTACTAAAACAAATAAATGCATGCATACACACACATGCAAGTGCCATTTAGAAAAGGAGAAAGTTATCTATTTATAAAGATTTTACTAAAAAGTTACAATAATGAAGTTTTAGGATATAAAGCTCTCAGGAAAATTCTTCTATATGACCAGATAAATAAAACATGTCTGAACCACTTTTCTGGAACTACAAAGAAAAAAGTAAACAACACACAAAATTACACACCAAAGAAATGGTATTTATTTCCACAAGTCTCTACTCAAGATCTTGCTATTAAGATTGCTGGGGGGTGGTGGGAGGTATGTATTTTTCTTTCAGCCTTGACAAAAAACAAAGAATATTCTATTGAAACTAAAGAACAGAACAAAAAGTAAAGCAGATACACCTCTGCCATAGGAAACACTGGATATAGTGTTTAAAATTCGAGGCTCATCTTTACTTATTGGAAGCTGCTTTGTGTTTCAGTCATGAGGAGAATGGCATGGGGAGGTGGGAAGGCATAATCTAAAATGAAAGTATGTCTCTTTGGTTTTCTAAAATCTTTTTAAAAATGGCTACCAACCAAATTATTTTCAAAAGCTGGTGGACTGACAAAGAAATTGTTATTTGAAATATTGCAAAAAATGGCTTGCATTTACCTTTTGGCCTTTTTGCTAACATCTCTAGGAGAATCTTTGTGAGATGACCTGGACCGTGAGCTCTCTTTATGAGATCTTTCTGAACGCTCTGATCGCTCCGATTTTGGTGATGGGGATTTCACTCGTCTACCACTGCTACTGCGAGATGGGCTAGGGGATGTACTGTGTCGCCTTTTCCTATGGAACAAAGCCCCAAAAACATTCCATAAGTGAATAAAGGATCCTTCTACTAAATTAGCTATTATAAGTCCTACCAGTTTAGACTTTATTTTCACTAATCTTATTATTATTATTTTCCAACAACATTCAAAGCCCTTTATACCAAGAACAATTAGGTCTTAAACACAGATTGGTCAAGACAAAACTTGAATTCAATTAAGTGGGATTTTCCTTTGCTATAAGGGAGACTGCTCGGACAATAGACAAAATTTCATTAAGGTCTCTGATTAGGTAAGTTTTTTTAATGTCAATTTCCCAATATTGAAATTTTTATTGTTAAATGTAAGAAAAAGAAACATCATGTCAGCCAGTTACTCTTAAATGGTTGGGAAGTAAGGGAAATGAGAAAAAGAAAATAAGGCAAAAGTTGAACTATTTTAACATCTGAAGAACATAAGTAAAGGATATCTGGATATTCTTTATCCTATTCTTGCAACTTTTCTGTAAACCTGAAATTATATCAAAATAATAATAACAAAGCAAAAAACCAACAGATTTACTATTTAACCAACTAGCATAACTATGTTATTTGTAACTATCTGTAGAGTAACTAAACCAGAATTTTTTTATTTGCATTCACTTGGTTTTTATTAGGAAAACCTGTTCTACTGATTGAAGTGATTTTGTCTACTAAATCAGAGATTTGGGACTGTAAAAGTAGGAAATAATTAAGAGAAAAATAATTTTTATCAGAATAAAGACAAAGTGAGAACCAAGTCCTCACAGTCTATGTACACAATCTCCTTTCGAGACAGGACTAAAAAGACTCCAGTTTACATGTACAAGTTCAGCACAGAAGAAATGCTGCTTCTACTGGAGGCACCAAGAAAGGTCTAATGAGCTATTGAGTTATTTAAGCCTTAGGTTTGACATCTAGTACGGTCTTGCACTGAACTAAAGCTAAGTAAGGTACCATATGAACCATATAAAGGGATGATGTTCCAGTTAACTAAGCCAAATGCCAACTCACTATCCCAGTTAATTGCCTCCTGTAGACAGGAATCAAATGTTTATCAAGAAAAGAATACTTTCCTACTTTGTTGGAATTGGTGACGAAAATATAAAACACATCATTCTAAGTCCTAAAACCAGTACACATATTAAATAAGAAATTTATACCTTTCTTTTCTTGTTGGAGTACACTCATCTTTTTCCTTCTTGTCTTTAGAACGAGATTCCAATTTTTCTTTATCCTTCTTATCTCTTTCTCGTTCTCTTTCTAATTCTTTCTCTTTCTCCTGTATTTTTTTTTTTAAAGAAAGAATATTTAGTCATTAAAAATACCAATCTGGGTTAATCTCATTTATGTAAAAATATTTTCTCTTCTAGATAACTATTTTGTAAATCTCTACTAAAGGTATAATACCATGTTTAAAAATATATCTTCCAGGAAAACTAGTCATTGCTTCTACTTAATCCTGAATAGTAATACCAGCGACCGCAGTTATACATTCACTGAGTGCTTGCCACAGACCAAGTAATTACTATACAACTTTTCATATGAGGTAATCCTTTAAAACACCCACAGGAATAGTACTATTATCTTCATTCTAGAGATAAAAAATAAGACTCGGAAAGGTCAGGATTTAAGTTCAAGCTCTAGAGACAAGACTCATAACAACTATTTAGAGTGTTGTTGCTCCACCACAAAATCTGGGAAAAGCTAACAATATACTGACCATGCCATCTCAGACTACAATAAAAGTCAGTATGATTCTAATTGTACAGCAAGTTGACAAGCAAAAGAGAGCTATTACCAAAGCAAAAGGCTAAAAAAAGAAAAATAGCTATTCCTAATAATCGTCAATCAGAAAATCTTATTAGTGAGAAACAAGTACCAATTGTACTGGAAATTTTAAATCCTAATGTACGAAAGTACAAACTGACTATTTGACTATATAATTATATAAACCAGAAAAATAACTTATTTGCTTATCCCCAGCTGCTACAACTGCTACTTCTCACTTGAAATTAGGATTTCTGTTGATTATATAATTAATGGAGTAGTTACAGACAATGAACTCACAAAGCCAACTTAGCTCTTTGTTAACGGGAAATTAATTTCTCTCTGATTTGTATGCATTCAGAAGGCTATCTGATAACTGACAAAAAGTCTATGCCAGATGCTGGCTAGCATTTTCGATATAGATAGAGCCTAATGGTAAATATTTTCTGCTTTGTGGGCCATACAGTCTCTGTCAAATGTATTCAACTCTGCTAGTGTAGTCCGAAAGTTGCCATAGATAATTCTATATAAGTGAAGGAGCATTGCTTTGTTCCATAAGTTTATTTACAAATATGAGGTGATGGCCACAGTATGGTGATCCCTGGTTTACACCTTCAAGAAACACACCCTGCTCTCCAACTGCAATCATGGAATGTAAGGAGATTAAGATGGTAATACATGTTTTACTACCATCAGAGCCAATAAGCATCTCAAGGTATAGTCTTCCATGAAGATCAAATACCTGTCACCATCTCCAAAGGGATTCAAAGGGTATATATACATAGCATTTTTTTTTTTTTAAATCTCATTTACCTTTTTCCAAAATACAATATATAAGTTAAAAATTAAAAATGATGCTGAGGAGACTGCCTTACTCCGGTGATCTATATAAGGTGTATTTTCCTGATTGTCTTATAAGAATCGAATTAGTATTTTAACTTTAACATTTTATTTCAATAATAAAGTGTAACAGTAGCTATTAACTCACAATCCTGCAAAACTGGGACTAACAACCCAGTTTCACAAAGAAAATAGCAGGCTTCAGTGACTTGCCTAGAAGGGCACAATACAGAGTGATACCAGGAATCCACAGGTCTGTGCAGCATAAATTGCTTTGTCATACTTGATAAAGTATGCTCCCATTACCATTAATAGCTTCACAGTGATTGTAATATCCCTTCTAGCTTTTTCTTATTTCTCTTTCTAGATACTCTTTTTTATGAGTCAAGATACAGTAGTCCCAATAAAATTCTCAGGTTCTTTCAACAATTATGTGGGCTTCCCTTGTTCCAAAATTCTCTATATACACCTACACTTCTTTTTATGTACAAAAATATCAGGTCTCTCAAAAGCTCAGAATTCACCAATGAGGTATTCTACCACCTTCAGTTCCTCCTTGAAAAAGAGTCCTAAATAAACTTCCTAAACCCTAATTCCAATTTTTTGTCTCTGTGCCATTTCTTATGGTTGCTGGTGTCTCATTGTCAAATACTCTTTCTATAGGGTCTTCCAATCTGAAAGCATACTCTTAGCAGGATTTTTCTAGGCCATAGGTAGTATCCAGAATAAAACAGTATATTGTCGCCTTAACCCTTTTCCTAATTGAAAAAATTATAAAACATCAAATTTCAAATGTTCCTAATCGTCTACCAGTATCCAGCATTTACACATAAAAGGATATGATTTGAAATATACTTTTCCTTCATATACCAATCTACCAGAATTCTAGATAGTCAAACAAATAACTTTGGAAAATGAATATTATTGCGTATACTTATTCCTTACTCGTTGAAGAAGTTTATCTCTGTAGTGTTCTACTTGTTCCTGAAAGCTCTGGCCTGGTTTCTTAGGTCTTTTTCCAGATTCCAATTCATCCTGAAACTTCATAACTTTGAGCTGTGAAATAAGACATTTTTTTATAATAAGTTTTTTTTCATCACTATAGCTTCTCAAGCACTTCTTTGATCCTCTTTTTAAAAATTCTTTTCTTTGAAAAACGTGTAAAAAAGAAAAAAACATAATATAACATCAACATAAAACTCCTTTCTCTAAAGGCCACTTATCAGATAAATCCAACTATGCAAAATTCAAGTAATCAAGCATGAATATCCACATGTTCTCTGCACAGCCATATAAGATGACTCAAAAACCGGTTTGGGCCCTTAATAACTTATTATCTTAACACAATGATAATGAACTTGGTATCTGATTCCCCAGAGATCTACATTTTAAAACTAGAATTTGGTTCATAGTCTAAACCCAAAAGGATTAAGCTGTTGACAGGTAGGCACCACAAAAGCAAGAGAAACAATCGCCGAGCATCTAGCAAAGAAAGGAGAGGTCAGATTAACAAAGAGCACATATAGTATGAAAATGTATGTATATAAGGTATGTGTATATACATGTATGTCACATACATACAAATACAGTATAAAAATAATATTCATAAAAACCATTCAAATTAACAAAAAGCTAAATTACAGTTTTCTTCTCTTTTAAGCCAATAAGGAAGTAGAACATTTAAGAATGATCAGTCTGTTTTGGCATTTTACCTAGATAACTTCAATTATCAAGAAAATATATTTTTATTGAACTCAGTCTTAATGTTTCTACTCCAATAGTCCCATCAGGTCAGTAAGGCAGAGTTCACTAAGGCTGGCAGGAGTTCTGAGAGTTAAGAAGGGGAATGTGCAGCTTTCAAAGGGTCAACAGGTATGTTTATTGATATACATCACCTTATTTCCTAAAAACTTTATAAGGACTATAGCAATACATCCCAAGAAAAATGAATCTACTTACTAAGAAAATTTCTCCTCTCCATGTACAATTAACACTATACTGATTCTGCATAAGGTTAAAAGAAAATGTTTTCTGTTAACTTTTTGGCTTGCTGATATCTGAGAAAAGGTGTACAAGAACTGATACTAGTCCAACAGTGAGTAGGTAGAGAAGTGGAAATAAGATAACTAATGTGGCAGATATTATCAGTTAATAAGAGAAATAGTGCTGACACACAGTAGGCATTCAAACTGTTAAATGAATTAAATGAACAGAGTATTAAAATTAACTCTCACATACACTTTTAGATTCTGGGCTGATTGCTACAGTACTGCTAACATTTAATGGGAATATTTCATTTTGGGGCATGGAACTGAGAAGTTTCCATTATAAAACTCTTCCCTCAATGACATGTTTGGTAATAGAGGCATTAAAAGAGAGGGGGATAGAGGGAGGAAAAAGTGTGCTTGAGATAGTATGTACTCTCCCATAAGTTCTCCCCACACTTCTTATTGTTAAGCCCCACTTAATGTCTACTCTCTCCCTATTACTAAAGGGTACAGGTACTTAAAATTAGGCTACTAAAATAAAATGTACACATAACTTGAACATGTCAGAAAAGGCCTCACTTTTATTGGATAACTATGAACACTCAAAAGGTAATGGATTTCATAATGCCAGATGGAATCTATTCATTAGAATCAATATCTTCAGAGGATCCCCTATGTGCCAGGTACTGGAGATATAATAAACAAAAAACAGACACAGTCCTCTCCCCTAGTGGAAATCACAGCCTAGTGGGGAATAGACATCAAACAAGCAAAAAGAAAAAAACAAAAAACAAAACCATAATACACATATGGCAATACATGTTAAAATCACAAAAGAGATAAACAGGGAGAAGTAAGCAAATCCAGAGGAGTTAAAAGGATACCAGGAAAGAAGGGATGCTTAAACTAAAAGGCCCGAAGGAAGTCAACTAGTATAATGATTTCTAAGCAGAGAGGGAACAGGATATATATCAAGGTATGATGCCAAGAGGAAGTCTAGTTCAGCAGAAAAAGTGAAAGGCCAGTGCAGTGTAGTTTAAACCTCACTGCAATACTAACCTCGATTTCACGAAGTTTAGCTCGTTTTTCTTCACTCATTTCAGAGTACTTAGAAAACTTGGACTCAGCCATTTCTTCTTTGATTGGATTAGAGTACAAATGATGTTCTTCAGATTTGGAACTTTGAGTATCTTCTTCATCTTCACTTTCTTCTTCTTGACTTTGGAAATAAGCAAAATATGTTGTATGTCAAGGCAGCAAAAAGAATGTTACATTTCATAGTCTGGCTCAACTGTCTTACAGCTTAAATAACGTTAGCAAAACATAAGAGGGCAATTCATCACTAAAACATTTTTTACAAAATATCTGATCAAATAATATAATTTTATAAAACTCTTATGTTTCCTCCACAGAAAAAGTGGAGGAATTCATTCATAAAAAATGCATTTGGTTAAATTACTATTTGGTTAAATTACTATTTAGAACTTTTCTCCAAAGCATTTGTAGTGCTATTTATTTTTTAAATCACATTTCTGTCACAAATATTGTAATTACTAGTACAGCTCCTTAGTAAAAAGGCATTTTGAATTCAGCCACTAGAGAGCAATAGTGAGACACAGGAGAATTTCAAGGATCAGAAAGTTGTATGTGAAAGTATTTTCCTTGCTTTGTACTTTCAGAAAATTTTTATGTCATCATTTATTTAGAGCTACGAGGAAAAAAATCAAAAATATAAATTACGTTTTCAGTGACTCATGCTTTAGAGTAAAAATGTATGATTTATTCTACTGTCAACACTAAAATGCATTCACATTTCAAACATTAACACAAATATCAAATTTATGCAAAAAAATTAATACCTTTAGAAACAAAACAATCTGAACGGTATGTGAGTACTGCAATGGCTTTCCACCCTATCTTTCCCCTAAATTAAGTATTTTATGAGTATACATACTCATTTTTAAGCAGTGATTCTATAATGGTGAGCTACACTTACTAAATGTTATTAAATGATGAAATTATAGATAGAAAAAGGGTTAAGAAAATCATCGTTTTTAAGTAAATGAAAATTTTCACAATTCCAGTACTTCTAAACAGCCTCAGATAGTTATTTCCATCAGCAAATCTATTTTATAAACGTTCTGTCATAACCATTGCTTACTTGTTCCGATCACGCTAATATTTCTGGAAAGACATCATCACTGTAGCCAACTTCCCTCTCATCAACTTTTCCTCAAATTGTTTCCACAAATGCTGATCAATCTCATTTCCTTAACAATCTAAATACTACTAACACCCAATTATTGAATCCATACAAATGTCCAAATTGTGTTGGGACGCAAAGGTCCCTTTGTTTACTCTCTCATTTGAAAATAAAAGAACAAGATTAAAAAACAAACAAAAAACCTGTTTTGTGTCTCTTAACCTATTTAGAAAAATTAATTTCCTTTGCAATTATTTAGAAAGGTGTCAAGTGCTCCAATACAACTTGCAGGAGAATTTGGGAGCAGATTCCTAAAATTATATTCATTATTAAATGCAAAAACAATTTTGGGGTGATTATCAAAGAACAAAAAATTCAAAACTATAATTTCTATATAAATATTTTTTTAATCTTAGTTATTCTGAGGTTTTTACACATATAACATAATGGAATGGTCATAATGCAGTATGTGTTATTTTTTAGCAATGTATAATCCAAGTATAACCTTCCCATTCACATTTTAATAATCATTTAGTGAAGCCAAAATGATATTTGATGACAAAGATCTGAAATAAATGCAGGTGGACCACTTAGTAACTACAAAATGAGAATGTATAACCTAGCATACAAAAATAAACTCAAAAGCAAAGTGAAACCAAATGCAGCAAGACCAGAAACCAAAAGCTCTTTATTCACTGGAAAAACAATGGAGAACTAAAAATGATCCTCGTAACAATTTTTTTAACAGTGAAATTTTCCTCTTCCCTATTATTTCAAGAATACCTCATAATGAAAAGAGCATATATGCAATAAGAGACTGAGTGTATTCAAAACTTAGATTCTTACTTTTGATTTTCTTCTTCTTCTGATTCTTCATGCTGGTCAAATAACTCCCATTTGGAAGTTGTCACAGCTGAATGGAAAGGGGAGGGGTGAGGGAAGGATGTAATTCCATAAGGTAAATTAGCATTTCACAGTAGCATAGCAGAAGTGCAGCTTTAGAATGGAAATTTTATATTACAGAAATTATCTGTGTTTATTCTTTGAATAGCCATTTCTATGTACTAAATCTATTTCTTTCCTTACACCTATACTATAATTTTATTAAAATTCATTAAGTAACAAATGTTATCCTTATTTCTGTGCTAGATGGTTAAGAATTCATTAGAACCTAACAATATTAACAATTACAGATTATAAGCACTAGGATATACATACAAGTATTAAAAGTAGATCTCAACTCCATCTAATAAGTCAGGCAGTGTAAGAGGGTCAAAGTTTGGCTTCTCTGAAACTGATCTCTAAGTAAGATTTTCAAATATGTACAGCCTTCCCATCTACATTTTTTACTAAAATGCCTTAACCTGAAAAGTTTTTAGTAATTTCTCTAATTACTCTCAGAGCATCCAAACTGAAAAAATCTAAGAAATTTTTAAAAGCAATTATGAAAACTTAGCCACCAGACCTAATATATGGTAACACTGGGTCTTAAGGTTGAAACATAAAACAAAAGGAAAACATACACATAAACACACACCAACAATTAATTTTAAGTACTCAATTTTTTAAAGCTCAGTATTTATTATGCCTTTTACTCACCCTGTGCTTCCAATTCAGATTCATCTACCGCTTCCCATTTTGATGGGGCAACTTTAAATATAGGCTCATTTTTCTTTGAGTCTTCAGTTGCATCCACTATAAAGGAAAGATAAGCCATTAACCCTGACTTTTAGAGGATGATCTAGAGTTCACGGGAATCACTATATCATTAAAAAGTAAAATAAAGCCACACTTGGACTAATAATTCTAGTGTCAAGAACAAAGATTATGACTGATCCAATTCTCTGCATCTGAGTTCCAATTTCTAAATAGTATGTAAATCAATTCAGAACATATAGGTTTTATTATTTCAAGCAAATGGAAAAGTAAAAAAGTCTTTAATACCTTTATCTAATTATTTTTAAACTACAGAATTCACATATTGTTCAATATTTTAACACATAATTTAACGTAATTAAGATTGTGTATAATTCCTATTTCCAAAAATAATTCTAGGCAGCTATGAAAACTGAACCTATTAGTTAGGAAAACTAACAAAATAACTGATAAAACCAGGCACCTGGGATTATGAATACAACTGAACACAAAATTTGCCTGACAATTAAGATAAAAAAAAAAAAACTTATTAATATTATAATTGGTTGACCATCCTTACAAAGAAATACGAACTGCCCCCGAAAAAAAAACCTTTTTATTGGCAGTTAAATGTGCTACTGGGTCTTGAATTTTAAAAAGCCAGATAGTAAAAAAAAAAAAAACAAAAAACAAAAAAAACAAAAAAAACAAACAGAATAACGTTAATGACTGACACCTTACTCAAAATTAAACTTGTGTGGAAATCAAATTGTTCTGGAATCAAACTTACTAGCTAGATTTAATCAGTTTGAGATTTGTACTTACAAGGCACTCCATCGAGATCATCATCAAAACTCTTTATAGGGACCCCATCGAGATCATCAATGGGAGTAGCATCAATAGGAATTCCATCCACATCTTCTAGAGGTGCACCATCCAGCTCTTCCTCAATGGGGGCACCATCGAGGTCATCTGGTACATCCTACAGAAACAAATATACTATAGTAATATTTTCTTTTATTTGCTGAAGTCACATTGCTACAGAATAATTTGCAATCTATACATATTAACCAGCTGGATACCCACATTCCCAGGTACAATGTCAAGACATGATAAGAATATATTTTATCATCCATTCTGACAAATAAGTAGTCATAAGTAAATTATTTATCAAATATTTACCAAGTGCTTACTGATGCCAGGTACCATGTGAGGCACTGAGGATACAACAATAAATAAAAACAAGCCTGGTGCCTTGGTCCCTCCTGTCAGAGTTTAGTACAATTTTTGTGTGTGTGTGTGTGTGTAGGGGTGAGTGGGGGGTGGGAGAATCAGGTAATCACAACAATATACATATAACTGCAACTAGGATGACTGCTACAAGTAGGTACATCGTACTATTAGGGTGTATAATAGCTATATATAATAAACAGGTTTCACCTAAAGAAGTCATAGTAGTCTCTCTGAAGCTATGCTTAAACTGACGTCTGCAAAATCTCAGGTAAAAGCAGAGACATTCCAGAAAGAGGGAAAATACGTACAAAGGTCTATGGTAGAAGGAAATACTACACACTCAAAAAAACTGAAACAAGGACCATGTGGTTGGAACAGAAAGGCCAATTAGGAGGATCTCGTAAGAGTTAAGGTTAAAATATGATAGTTGGATTAGGATTATAGACATAAAGATAAAGGATTTAAGAACTATTGAGATAAAAAACTACTATCATTGTGGTACATCTTTTTATGTACATATTTACTTATATAGCTATCTTTAACGAAATGAAATCATGCTATATAAATTGCTCTATTTACTTGCTTTTTTCTACTAATAAAAATCTTATGTCATCAAATAAAAAAGTCACCAATTTTCACATAAGGATACCAAAGAGAATTTCTCTTACACATAATTTCAAAATCCTAGGCTCCAGTAATTCCAGCAACAAAAATCCACTATTTAGTGGTAAAGAATTTTAAGTATTTTGCACAAGGAAATGTTATTTGCATCTATAACGCATTACACCTCCACTGTATCCCCAGAAATAAATTTTTAAATAATCAGACAAATACACTGAGTGCCTACCTCTGTCTCCTTTTCTTCAATAATATTTACAAGTCCTAAGAATATATTTTGTAATTTGATCAAGAATGGTTCTGGATAAATTGCCCAATCTTCCCATGCTCTGAAGCAGGTCATTACCCGTTGCTAAATAAACAGGAAAAAGACAACAAATTATTAGTTAGGACAATATATCTCCAACTTCATCTAATGAGAATGACTATCACAATTAGCTTAATTTTATTTAAATAAACATAACTATTTAAAATTTAAAGAAAAACTATCATTACCATGTTTTCAAAAAATCAATGTTACCTTTTAGTTAAAAGGAAAACTCAAACATAATGAAAAAGACAGTAACTGTTTGCCCTTGACCACCTAAGATCAATGTCCCATATACCACTACTGGTGCACAAGAGGCCACATTCTAGGAAACACTAGTTTAAATACTGATGAAAACTTGGTATCAGAGTAGCCAAGTTTTGAACTACATTCCTTATGGTGCAATGAAGTACTTCCTAATTTTGTTAATACTTTTCTCCATCTATCCCTAAACTTTTCTATATAAACTCTGACTTGTGGTTCAAAATTTAAGGTCAAAAAATTTTTGAGTGGAGTAGTTAGTTTGAACCCCCTAAATGGTGAGGGTCACTGAGCATCTTCCCAACCTAAAAATCTGCGTAACAAAAAATCTTCTCGTGAAAGTCTATCTATTTATTTAATTAGAAGGTATTCTGTTTTGCTGTCCTCAACATTGGTTTACAACTGAAGAGGTTATAATAATTAGTAACTGCATATACTTTATAAACATGAATAAAATGTATGTTCCTAATCTAGCTAAATTATAAGTCATTCTGAGAAATGCATCGTTAAAAGACTTAATCATTACACAAACATTATGAAGTCACTTACACAGATCTAGAATAGGCCATATGAAATAGCCTATTGCTCCTAGGCTATACAGTCTTTACAGCATGTTACTGTACAAAACAATGTGAGATTAAATCATGCACAAGAGAAATGATGCAATTAGGAGATTTATGAGGCTGCTGCTGGGTAACAAAACATACTATTTTATGGCAAAAGTGTTTAGTAGTAAGTAGAACTAATACACTTTAAAATAACGACAAAAGTATAGTACAATAAATACATAAACCAGTAAGAATCATTGATTATCATTATCAAGTATTATGGACTATACTTAATTGTACATTCTATACTTTTACACAACTGACAGCACCACCAGCATCACCACAAACTTATGAGAATGTGTTGTGCTATACAATATTATGATGGCTATCAATCACTAGGTGATAGAATTTTCAAGCTCCATTATAATCTTATAGGACCACACCACATATGCGAGCCATCGTTTACCAAAACCTCATTATACAGTGCATGACGGTATACCACTACAAAACAAGTGATATTCTGAACATACTTTGTGAAGAGAATATTTAAAACATTTAAATAAAACACTTAAAACTAAAATACTTGACAAAATAACAATGGGTAATATAGTTTAAATTTGGGGATGTTTTTTTTTGATACTGAAGGTAAAACTGCAGTAAATTTTAGAACAATAATTTATGAAACTTGAAAGTTATATCTTGTACTTGTCTTAAGTAGTTTTCTAGCCCTCCAATGTGCTTCCCAGGCCCTAGCTTCCATAATACTAAGGCAAACATAATAAAAAAATAAACATACCTTAAAGTTTTCGGACTGTAAATGGCCTTGAATTGTACGATAGGTAGCATTGAGGTCTGAAAATATCTGACATAATTTTGTTTCAAAACTGAAATTGAAATAATATATTTTTTACAATATGTTTTCAAATCACTATCCATTCCATCATGCTAGCCAATGAAGCCCATCCTGGACTTAAAAACTTATAACTATTCAAGTAACTCCTTAAAATTCAAAACTAAGTATTTAAACTCAAACTATAACTGAGTTGCTTTACCTGCTATGATTCTGAATTTTTTTCCTGCAAAATCCCCAAGAGTCTTAAGTAAACAGTTCCTTTGATTAGCCAGGAACTTTACATCTAGGATACTCTGAGCCATCTACTCTGATCTCTCTGTTTTATAAGATAGGAAGTGGAAAAGTGAAGTGACTTGTCCAAGGCAAAAAAAAAGAGCTAACAACAGAGTTCAGATTAGGACTCTCACCTCCAAATTTTCCCTAGTAGAGAAAAGGAACTCCAGAGAAGTAAGGAAGAGTTATATATTAATTACAGTAGAGCAATACAAATTTCCTATTGCATACAAAAACATAAGTAATGAACTACAACCAATACAATGATCAGAAGAGAACAAAGATTCTATACTTAATGCTGTCTCTGGTTTCTTTATGTTTGCCATTATTTCTATTGTTTCAGCTTATTTATTGTACGAGTAACTAAATTTGCAATAAAATAAAGTTTTTTTAACTTTCTATATGCCCTCCTATCAAGTTAATCAAGAAACTTAAAAACTTTTAAAAACCTGATAATTTAGCTTAAAGTGGTTTAGTTCAATAAATGCAACCTGACTTTTTTAAGAAAACTGGGAACTATGAAGAAATTAAAATTATTTCTTATTCTTGGAGGGTGTTAATTAACAAAACAATCCTCTTTTCTGAACTCCTTACCCTTAAATATTTTATTTCTGGAATATCAATTTACATCATTATACTTACAATTTTCTATAATATGAAGCATTGGCAACTTTGGCTGAAGAGTTGTACAAAACATCAGAAACCAAATATAATCTGGCAATCTAAAATACCAAAAGATAACATAAAACCAATTAAAAATAAAACCATCAACAAACAATGTATCTAGAAAAATATTCTATATTGAATATTTTTGGAATCAGCATTAAGCTACTATTTAGCTCTAATTTAATAATCGCAACTAAGTAGAATAGTTTTAAGAAATTGAACATCACAACCATGACTTTGGCAGTGATAAAATTTGTAACTCATTTCCATTTCAATTTGTTTGTAACTTGTGTCAAGTAACATCATAATACTGCATGGGAAAATATCTTCAGTCAAGATCTTCAGGCAAAAAGGAAATCAATCTCAATCCAAAAAGAAGTTAACTATTATCTCCCTTTACTTCATTAAACGTTCCGTAAGAAAAAATCATTCCAATACCTTTTTGGGAAGGGGTGTCTTTAGGATGGACAATGACTCAGTAATGCAATCCACTATTTCTTCAGCAGCTTCAGCATTATTAAGACAGAAAACCATTGCATCTCCAATATCATTTTTCCTTGGAGTTAACCCCCGCAGAATTTCTTCTAGTTTATCCCTCTGTCTGAACACAAATTTTATAATCTTCTAAATACAGATACAAATTTCAAATGCTATTATAGAGTCTGCTCACAAAGTAACTTCTTTAAAACCCACTCAGATAAAATGATTCTGAAGACTAAATTGTGTTAAGTCTGATTTGCAATAAGCCCCCCAAATAAGTTATATTTTTTTTCTGAAGAACTTGTATAAGGAAGAATAATTTTCCTGGCCTGGAACTAATAAATGATTCCAGTGATTTTTAGTTTACAAATTAAGTAAATTTAAAATTATGGCCATTTTTTTTTTTCAAGAGTCTTTGAGAGTATCCCAGTCCTATTAACCCATTACAATGAAAAAGAACCTTCACATTCTTTACTCTCCTTTAAAGGAAGTCTGTCTGATATTTTAGCACATCTACAAAATATTAACACAGGCAAAAGAAGGGGTTGACAACCTTTTTCTGTAAAGGATCAGACAGTAAATACTGTAGGATTTGCAGGCCATACAATCTGTCGCAGTTACTCGACTCTGACACTGTAACGCCAAAACAGTCACAGACAGCTTGTAAAGTAATGGGCATGATTGTGTTCCAATAAGACTTTATTAACAAAAAGAGAAGGCAGCCAGATTTCGCCTGTGGGCTGAGTCTGTGAATCTACTGGCAAAAGAAATGATGAATATACATCTTCAGAAGCTAATATATTCTCTAATATATATTCTCTAATAATATATATTCTCTAATACTGTAATGCATTACCAAATGCATTCACAAACGATGCATCAATGCAACTAGTATTAAGTATATAATCCTATATGCTAAAAATTCTTTAGCTCATTTTTTCCATGAGGTATACAGAACTTACTCTGAACATTTAATAGTTAAATTTGTTTATCCTTCTTAAACCAGTCTACACTGTAGTAGTGCTCACTGAATACTAATAACATGCTTCCATGGTGGTCACACATTGCAAGCTCTGTGGAGAGGCTTTGCATAGTCAACCTCAATCTGACCTCACTAAGCCATACAATCAATAATTTTTCCTCTTTTGTTGCTCTCAGAGAGGTAAGAATTCTAAGGGACACAAGATAATTTCTGTAAGAAACTGAAGTATTCCACTGTTAGAGAATCACTGCTTAGAAGATCATCACTAATTTTATCAAGAGGAAAAAGATCAATAGGACACACACTTATGCTTGCTAAAATGCTTAAAATTACAAAACATGTGACAATGTATGTTACTATCTTAAACATTCACAAGTAAAAAAAAAACATTTAATGTTACGGTTAACATCATAAGACTATTAAAGTAACTTCTCTGAATATTTAACAGAAAGGGGGAAAAAATCTTACTCTTCCTTAAGTGCTCCCTTTTTACTAGGCTCCTCTACAAAAGCTTCTGTTTCTTGCTCTTCTGACATCCCATGCAAGTATGGATTTAATGGTGGTGGCCTCCAAAAAGATCCATTTTTGAACATACGAAAATCTTCCGTCCGCCACTTAGTTGGAGAATCTCCCTAATAAACATCCAAAATGTTACTAGAAAGCTCTAATACCTCAGTCAAAATTAACAAAATAACTAATTCTACTTGCCTGCAGAATAGAATAAAGTTTCCATCTATAGTAAACATGGGCTGGTGTCTGGTTTTCAAATAAGAATCTAAAATAAACATAAAGAACCCATTAAACACCACTGTTTAACAAAGAGTAGTATTCTAGTAAATATTAAAAAAAATGAGAAATATTATTTACCTATTATTTAGTTCTAAATAAAACCAAAAGCAAGAATCCCAGAAAAGAAATCCTCACCCACTGTAATGTGCCATCTATTCCTTTCCTCACCCCAGCTCAGACTGCCTTCAGGACTGACATTCATACTCAAAGTTATGTACACATTTTGCTGAGTCCTACAATCAATTTTATTGAATACTTTATCTATCAGACACTGTATCTGGCAATGAAGAGAGTTTCCCAAGGTATAATTTCAAAAGCAGTGGTTTTTAAACTACTTAAGTAAGAGTGTTAAATGAATGTCTTAAATACCATTGCTATTCAGAAGATAAGTGATTTCCTATAAACCTCATTTGTTCTAACATATCTGATTTACAAAGCCTCTTCCATTGATAATCATAATGAAAAGTATTTCTTCCTAGAATACTAAAAAGAAAGTTATTTAATTCATCAAATCAAAATCAGAGAAAAAACTGACCCAAGCACATTCTAGTCCAATTTCTAAGGCTGCTCTCTCATTCCATTTCCAAAATAACCTCATACTTTTAGAACTTTATTCTTGAAAATATTTTTAATTGAAAAAATGAAGTGAAAAATTCCATGCTACAACATGGATGAACTTTGAAGACATTATACTAAGTGAAATAAGCCAGCCTCAAAAGTATAAATCCCGTATGATTCCACTTATATGAGGTATCCTAGAGTAACCAAATTCAAAGAGACAAAGTAGAATCGTGGTTGCCAGGGACTGGGGGACCAAGGCAATTGTTGTTTAAGTGGTACAAAGTTTCAGTTATGGAACACAAGAAAAGTTCTGCAGATAGACGGTGATGATGGTTGCATAACAATGTGAATGTGATTAATGACAATAAACTTTACGCATAAAAATGGTAAATTTTGTTATATGTATATTGTATCACAATTTAAAAAAATACACACCTGAACATGGGGTTGTTGATTTCTCTGTTCATAATCATAGCTTCAAACATTGGCCCTTCACGTACAACAAACTCTATCATTCGATGTATCAGGGCGAGCAAATTCCTACAACAACAACACAGTTAAAGAAAATGGATTCAGACCTACTACTATATAAAACTACACTTGACCTAAGTTACTAAAATTGTGCAGAAAAAAATTGTTTCTTCTAATATAGAATTTTATACCAAAACAGTAACCTGGAGCATATGTTATTGCCTTGTGCATTAAGGAGGAGTGGGGCAGTGGGGATAGGGGAGTGGGAGGGGAAGGAAAGGTAAAGGAGGGTGGGAAACCACAACATAGCTTCATAGTAATAAAGATTTAATTTTCTAAATGCCATTTAATTTTATTTTCCAAATGCAAAACATTAAATTGTGAATGATGACTAACTGGAAAGCTGTAAATATGTAATAAATATCAGTAACTTAGAGCTTGCATGTTATATCATAGCCATCTAAAAATTTACACACTATCTCAATTTTAAAATATTCCTAAACCAAGCACTTTTGTGGTGGTACTGCAATGTTATATACATGACTATAATTTATAAAAATGGAAACTATTTAACAAATTTAAGGCCTGGTTTAATAAAAAATCCATCCAACTCCTGTGCTTTTCTAGTACACATGCAGCAGACAGAGTTTTTATTGAATCTGACCTTTAATGAGGCAATATCCCTTTGGACCACACTTCAAATTAGGTCACACAATTCATGACATGTATAATTCTGCCTGTGTTTATAAATCAATGAAGTAATTATAATGCCAAAGCTTTAAATGAAGTCCTCATTCCAAAATATTCCAAAATAAGGGACATGGTGAGATGCCCTTCCCATTTTTCCTAACAATTACTTTCCAATACTTAAGCCAAAATAAACATATGTAACTTTTTAATATTTATTTTATTAGGTTTATAGAAAGTCTTTATTTTTAAAATATGAAGCTGGGTCCTAATATCATATCAGACTCCAAACAGAATTTTGACACAATGATTATGGTGTTAGGCAAAAAAGACTCAGTTTATTACAAGATTCTTTTGATTTCTCATTTCACCAGTCCCCCAGCATATAAAGCTGGCAAATAACAAATGGGAAAAGCAAAAGGATATTGGCTCTTGGTACAAGGCACACACTAAATTACACCTTTAGCATTCCCAGCTCAAATTAAGTTGATATAACTGCTAGAACATAAATATGTAGTTATAGAATTAAGACATCTTTTTTTTTTTTTTTTGGTTCTATAATGCCTGCTTCAGAGTACATGAACAGCAATTAATCTCATGGTGATTATAACTATTTGCTCACAGTTTTCAAACAAACCTACTTAAGTGGACACTAAAATCTCTCTAGAGCAGAAAAATAAAATGTTTGACCTCCTAAAGGATCCTTAAAGAGGTCGAAAAGATTATACAAAGTTTTAAATCTTTACAAAGGGAAACTACATATTTAAAACTACTAATTCAACTTCAAATTGTTAAAAACAAAAAGTCAAAATCATTACTTAATTTTAAATCTAAAAACTATTTCTTTTACAACATTAATTGCTCTGCAAATTTGCAGGTGATATCCAAATGAGAATGAATTATTCTCAAATGCATAGTTAATAGCATTATTTTGAAGAAAAATAATGTGAAATTATGATTCAGTTCCAAAACTCCCACTGGTATGTGACATTAAAGTGAAGGGAAATTTTATATATAATATATATAATTAATCATTAGGTGGACAAATACTATACACCCAGAAACTTTTATGAATTAAGTCAAAAGCCACTTGACTTAAGTATTAAAGATAGATGAAAAAAAGGTTTAGCAAATTTAAAACAAAGGATTCATTATAATGAGTCAAGACTTTTCAGCAAAACGTATACTCAAAATTTTATTTAGAAAGAAGCTGAGCCACATATAAAGCTACTCTTCATGTGTGTTTTTTGAATGGTACAAAAAACTTTCCTGTGAATGCTCTATCAGTGGAAGAAAAAACCCTACTATAGTTTTAAACAGGCTTGTAACTGATAAAATCTGTTTTTAGAAATTTAAAGTTTAAAAGAAGTTTTAAAATGTTGCATATGATTATTTAAAATCAAAATCTGACAATCAGTTATTGCTAGCCTGAATTCAAGACTACTGAAGAATTATAATCACACTTTCTCCTTAAGGATTGTGTGTTTCCTATCTCAAAAACGATGACTTTTCTAACAGAATAAAATAGTGTAGTACAAAAAGATGATATATTTAAAGTGCATTATTTTATTTTAAAATGGTAATTATCTTATTCTGGGCAACAACAACAACAAAAAAAAAAAACAAAAAATGTTTCTCAGTTATAATAAAACCACATTTATTGGAGTTGATCGTACCAATGTCTGGTCAAAAACTGTATACTTTCCCAATCCATCCCATGATGTTTTCCTGGTCCCCCGCTGCCGCAGACAGTTCAGCTGGTGTTGCTCACCAAGGCCAATGTCAAAGAGAATTTGGTATTCTTTTGTGTTTATTTATTATTCAACCAGTGTTGTGTTTCTGTGTTTGGGAAAAGGCTTAGCTTGACTGAGCAAGAGCATACCTAGAGTATGAACTCTTCTGCTTTAACATTATATTGAAAAAGAAAATAAAAAGGAAGAAAAATAAAAGAATTCCAAACACCTTTGTTTATCATGAAAAAATACGTTCTGATACGTTCAGTGTTCATGGAAATAATAGAAACAACTTTAAAATCAATCAGAAAACAAAACTATGCTTTCAATAAGGTGAAATCCAACTAAGATTGCATATTAAACACAGATAATTCAAAAACAAAGAAAAAAATAACAAATTGTGTCAAACTGTAACATTATCTAAATTTTAAGATACATTTAAAACACCTATTTTCTCATCACAACAGTCTAACATTAGACTAACAACTCCAGATTAAATCTATTAAATACATTCTAACTATTAAAGCTATAAAATTCCCTACACTGATAACAATAAAAGCAAAAAAAAAAGATAATGATACAAAATTGCAAAGTATACTGAAGTTGGTTAAATTTCATATATCCCCCCAAAAAGTACTGGGAAGGAACCATTGCTCAGTCAAGATATTACCTTTTCCTCAACACCATTTTTCTTTAATTCAGAAGGGGATATTGTCTATATTTAGATCAGTAATAATAAAGAAAAACATGTACCTTTCTGTTGGGATAACCACTTTGACTATGGCTTGCGACAGAGTCTGTATATGAAGTCACATCAGATAATAAACATAGAATATGTGAGTATTGTTAACAAGTAACAAGCAAAAATATACATATGCATTGAAAATACTACACATCTAATCACAAGTTTTGCAGGCAATCACTGCATTTGAAGTAATTATACACTAAGCAATTACACAAAAACAAATGGATGTGTTCAGTGAACAATAAATGTTCACCAAATGCAAAGAATCAGAACATTCCTGCCAGAATGCACATCAATGCACTGAAATAGGTACTACACTGAGAATTATCAGATAAAGATTTTAATTTGTGAAATAATTAACTGTTTGCCTCTGACCATAATACAGTTTGCTACTTTGTTCCCAAGCCTTTAAAACCAGCCCTGACATTTTAAGTGGAATTAATTCATAACAGAACCAACAAATTCTTATAACTTGAAATTAAGTTGGTTTTATGTTTAATAAAAAGAAAATACTCACCCTTTGCTTTTACTAGAGTAGTTAACATTAAAAAAAAACATATAATCTCTCAAATAATCTAATACCTAAGATCTTGAGAACTGAGTTAGCTAGCTGCCATCCAAACAGTTTATTTAGAAGGTTTTTCTAATTGAAAAGTCACTTAACCAAATATAAAATATCACTTTCTCAGAACAAAGTAAACTTAGATATGTACTTAAGCATACTGGATACAATAGTGGACAAAGAAAAAAAAAAAAGACTTAATAAGTGGTCAAAAAGGAATGGTAGCCACAAATAAAAATATGACCTACTTTTTCAAATAGGGTTTCCATGGGCTAAGGCAGGGAACACATCTACTTATTTCTTTAAGAGTTGCCAAACAGAATTACACACACATTTTCTATAAAATTGTTGAAAAGAAACACTACCACAGATTTAGTATTTACAAATAGAAGCGGTCCTATGTACATTTTTTAAATTACCTTCTCAAAATCCTCTTTGTTTTTAGGTGGTGGTAACATGGGAGCATTGGGGTTTTTTAACCGCTCTCTAGGTTGTGCATTAAAAGGCAGTCCAGATGGAGGTGGGGGAAGCGTATGTTCCATCATGGAAGGTGGAATGTATATTGGATGTGGAGGAATAGGCACAGCTTTACCCCAACCTAACTTCATTTCAAAAGACATAATCATCTTTCCTACAAGAAAAAAAAAAGGTCACATTGGTAAAAACTGTCAAATAAAAGATTTCAGTGATTTTAATTAATTTTTATTTTTAAACTCCATTTCTGGTCCAGTTTTCCCCTCAAGTTTTTATAAACACTTCTCAGAAGCAAAAAAAAAAACAAAAAACAAAAACAAAAAAAAAGTCTGAAATCTATATATGGACAATAAAAATTCGCTTACCATTTAAATTTTTTAAAGCTCTTTCAGCATCTCTTCTGTTCATAAAGGCCACAAAGCCACAATTTCTCTCTCTTGCTCTTTCTTCATCAGTTCTAGGCCACATAATTTTCACACTGGCTAACGGTCCAAACCTTCCAAATTCTTGGCACAACATTTCTTCATTCATCTGTTAAAAGGTGTGGTTTTTGGTATGTAAAAAAAGAAAAAAAAAGAATTCTATGCAACCGAAAGCAAAGAAGTTTTTGCAAAACCAAAAAACAATATACAAATGCTACATTTTTCCATTCAAGTACTAGGACTTTTGACACAAATAAAATCCTGCCTTCATATTGTATTCACAAATCTTTTCATATCAGAAACACACTGATTTATGTAAACAAGTGGCCAGGGTGAAAGAGACTAGGTGGCTGGAGAAATCTAAAGCATACCTTTACTTCCCCTCTTCCTCCTTTAGAGAGCCTGTCATCTAAAATAAGCTGTTCTACAGTATAGTTTGGGCATTTACCAACATTTTTCAAGCAGCAGCAATTACTATATTTAAGTTAGAGAAGAAATATTTGCTGGCGATGCAAGAAAATAAGGACTGATTACTTTTTCTTTTTCCAGCACACAGCTACCAGTGTAATCATGGACAGAGAAAATTAAAAATGGTAAATATGCGATGAGGTCCAATACATAATTTTTTTAAAAAGCGTATTATAGAACAACCACTACGTTTACCATAACACAATTAACACTGACACATGGGAAAGAATTAAAATATAAAAGACAAAAAGTACAAATACTAGTTTGCTGTTAAGGAAAAAAAGCAAAAGGAAATCCATAAGGAAGCAGGCTGTGCGTTAAAAGGGTATAGTTTCAAAAGAATACTCTTCACTACTGGTCATATCCTAATGTGATAAATAATAAAAAATTATAACCTAGTAAAACATTTCAAAGTATTGTCCAATTATAGAGAAGATAAGCCCTTAAGAATTATAGCAAGGCAATTCAGCCTATACCAGCAAGATAATGTGAGCAATTATCTAGTTCCATCAAACGTGCTTACTTCAGATTCTTGACTAGTTTTTTTTTACAGCTGACAAAGTAGTTTCCCTCCAAAAGTATAAACCAACATTCATCTTACTTTTTCTAATATTACCTGTGGATTAATGTTTCCAAGGTATAAATTAGTAGTGCTTGGATCGCCTACATCATGTGACCCAGGTGCATAATCATCAAGAACTAAGGCAAAGAGAAAAAAAAAATTATAGCCTGAAAAATACAAAGTCTGGACAATTTTTATTAATTAAAAAAGCAAAAAACTGTATTACCACCAGATGATCTATTTCTTCTTGAGGGCGCATCCACTTTAAAAAGGGGGAAAAGAAAACAATTCTTAGTTTTTAGAGTAGTTAACCACAAATATAAACATTAAGATAAATGTCACTTACTGGAACGACGCTGACCATCAGAATCTGACTGAGGAGGCTCAAATCGACTTAACCTGCCTTTTGTTTTATGTCTCTCATCACGTTCTTCCTGAATTCTGTTGAAAACATTTATAATCACTAATAATAAGCCAAAATTTGTTTGTTCACATTTAATAAAAACAGAACTTATCCAGGTATCATCTTCGAATAACTTGAAATATGTGTAATTAAATGCCAGTACTGACAATCAAGATTAGAGAGTCACTCAGCTTTAAGAGTCATGAAAAAATTTCTGATATATCATATACATAATGAAATACAAAGCCCATGTTTGAGGTAAGGAAGAAATTCAGCATTAAAACCAAGAATCTGTTCTTTCTTGGCTAAGTTTGACCATTCTTTACCCCCTACACCTCAGTAACTATATTGTTTTCACTGCAAATAGGACTATGAACATTAACAAATTGAATTGCATCCATACAATGCAAGCAATCTACAAAGTGGATGCTAATTCATTTTCAAACATACCACACAATATAGCACTAAAATATCTAAAACAACCTCATGGTAAGCCAGTTAATAGTAACTAAATGGTACATTACATTCTTTACACCTGTAAGTATCAGCTCACTATACCTATGAGAGCTACTCTCAGCACTAGAAAACTTACTGTTTCAATTCTTCTTTGAAGAGTTCCAAATTGCTTTTTTTCTTTTCTTTCTCCCCTTTCTTCAGTGGCTATGAAGGATATGACAAATTATACTTCAAACAAAAGAAGGTTAAACAAAACTAATGGTTCAATAATCATTTTAATTAATTTTTATTTTAGTGCCAATTATGTTCTAATTTAAATTTTTAAAAAATGAATGCTTCTCTTATCACTGAACTTCCTTTCCTGTTCTCTCAAATTAAAAAATTAACAATTATTAAAGCAATTAAACAAAATGGTGATAAGAAGTCTTATAGTAAAGGAGCCACTATGTCATACCTAAAAGTGTGCAATACTTAGGCCTGAATATTGTTAGAGTGGAACAGGTGTTAAAATTAATGAATATAGAGTAACTGAACTACCATGTAAAATAACTGCCAAGAACAACTACCAAAAATATGCACCCTCAAAACACAAAACAATATAGGAGGATATGAATTACTTAAACAGTAACATCATTGTATTTCCTTTTAAAATTACTTCCAAAACTGCTTTTGAAATAATCTCTTTTAAAAGTGCCAAAATAATTCAATGGGAAAAGAATAGTCTTTTTAATAAATGATATTAGGACAACTGAATATCCACATGCAAAAAAGAATGAAGCTGGACCTCTACTTCACACCATATAAAAAAACTAAACACAAATGGTTCACAGACCTAAATGGAAAAGCTGAAACTATATATAACGCTAAGAGAAAAAGATAGGAGTGAAATCTTTATGACTGTGAATGTGACAATAGCTTCTTAGACATGACACAAAAGGCATGTGACAAAAAAAAAACTGATAACTTCATCAAAATTAAACTTTAGTGCTTCAAAGGACACTTAAGTGCAACGATAAACCAAAGAATGAAGAAAACATCTGTAAATCATATAGCTGATAAGAAACTCGACTCTAGAAATTGTAACATATTCTTACAACTCAATAAAAAAGAAATAAGCAAATTAAAAAATGGGCCAAGAATTTGAGAAGTTATTTCTACAGAAGACAACAAATGGACAATAAACACATAAACGCTCAACATCATTAAGGAAGTGCAAATCAAAATCACAATTAGGTACAACTTTGCATCCACCAAGATGACTAAAATAAATATGAAAAACAGACAAGTGCTGACAAAGATATGGAGAAACTGTAACCTTCATATATTGCTGATGGGACTGTAACATAGTACAGCTGCTTTGAAAAACAGTTTGGTAGTTTCTCAAAAATTTAAACAGTTGCCATATGACCCAGCAATTCCACTCCTAGGTATATATAAAAGAATTGAAAATGTAGGTCCACACAAAAGCTTATACATGAATGTTTATAGCCACATTATTCTTTTATGATAGCTAAAAAGTGAAAACAACCCAAATGTCTATCATGTGATAAATGGATAAACAATATATGGTCCATAATACGGAATATTATCCACCAAAAAAGGAATGAAATACTGATCTATGCCACAACATAGATGAAACCTTGAAACATGATTTTAAGCAAAGAAGCCAGACACAAAACACCACATGTTATATGATTCCATCTGCATGAAATGTCCAGAATTGGTAAATCCAAAGAGACAGAAAGTAGATTAGTGGTTGCTAGGAACTGGCGATGACTAAAAATAGGTAGATAGCTCCTTTCTGTAATAATAACAATGTTCTGAAATTAGAAATCAGTGATTACTGCACAACTCTAAGTATACTTAAAAAAAAAAAAAACCCCACTTAATTGAATACTTTATAAAGATAAATTTTATGGTATGTGAATTATATCTCAATGAAGCTGTTACTTTTTAAAATTGCTTTCAGAGTTATTTTTAAAGTCACAAAAAAATCAGTCTCACTATTCAGTGTAATTGTATTTCTTCACCAGATCTGATTCTACACGACATAACCCACGTCTATCTACCCTCAAAATCTCACCCTCAAAAAATAAAAATTTTTCTAACATTGAGGATATTTAAAAGAAAGTGTTGCTAGTTCTGACAGTAATTCCAAATAAATCACAAAAAATTTTCTAAGTAACAGACACATTGTTGGAGTATCGTCTTCCAAAGTTAACTGACACTACATATGCCGATATAATTTAAATACCTCAGAGTTCAGAAATGTTTAAAAATACAACCCATTCATTATTTTACATTAACACCTAAAAATATAGTCAACTTTTTTACTTGCAATGTGCTATTACTATAGTAATAGGAAATGTTCACTGTTCGAAGAACATAAAAAATATAAACTACATGTCCTAATTTATTCTCTCTTATAAAGGAAGATTAAGCATCCAAACTCAACATCTACTCTCAAAATAATTAAAAACAAGAAACCAAAGTCCTGCTAACAGTGAAAGTACCATTGGCAATGTCATCTCTAAATATAAATGGCCATTTATTTAAGTATGACTTACAGGTTTTTTGGTTTCTATCACAAGAAGAGATGGTGGTCTTTCATTGGATGACTGATTTGGAGGATTTTTTTGATCTGCAAATCTTGAAGATGGCTTATAGATTTTGCCTCTTTTTTCATCAGTTTCATGTTCTTCTGAAATTTAAAATACTAAGTTTTAATACTAATTTCACATTATTTGGATTTTATTTACTCACTATTTTATTTAAAAATAAACAAAAATAAAATACTTTTAGTATTAATATACATTATGACTGACAATATATGAAGTTAAATTCAAATATTACTGTACTACTCTCAAAAATACTAATTTAATCATTTTATAGTAAAACTATGAAATACATTAAAAGTTTTGCAAAGTTCTCTGCTGTCTTAAAACTTGGAAGGTAGGAAATATTTTTAAAACTTATCTGACTCCAATTTCTCAGTAATCCACATTTGGTCATTTATTTTGCAAATTAATATCATAAGAGAGTGCTAATAGAAAAAGCAATCAAACTTCTCTCATAATTACCTGCAGTCATTCATCAAACAAGAGTTTTCGTATTTACTCAAGGATTATAAAACTTACACTTACCTTTAGCTGCATTAACAACACCTCCACGCACAAATGTTTTCACTTTATTACCATCACTTCCTTCAAAAGCAGCAAGAAATTCCTCATATATCTCAGCAGCAGCCTTTTCATCCTCCTAAATACATGTAAATATATTAATAGCACTTAATATAAAAATTATTATTGTATATGGGGTGAAACTTATCAAGGAATAATGTAAATGAAACCTTTCCTTCACTGAGGAAAGTAGGTTAAGCAGTCTTAGTAGGTAACATCTAATCCTTACAAGATATTATATATTAGTTAACAATGAAACTAAGAGAAGCTTTGATCTTCTGTTGGCAATTTGTGGAACCAGAAAAGGTCCCACTAAATATATTTGTTTAGAGACAATTCAAGTGCCAAATTGTATGACAACTGACTGTATAAAATATATTATCTCATTAATGTTTATAATTTCTAAGGCACGATGATTTAATTCAAAGTGAATACAAAGATTTCATTTATAAACTACCAAAAACACGTTTATTAGAAATTAAAGCAATATCTCCAGAGAGCCAGAGAGTTGGCACTTAAAAAAAACTCAGAACCTTAACAGTTTCCATTAAAACTATTCTAAATATCCCCTAAAATGTATGAATAAAAAGGACAATGGAACAGAATAGAAAACACAGAAATAAATCCAATAACGTGGAAATTTAGTATTCAATAAAAGGGGCATCAAATTAGTGAAGAACAAATGGACTTTTCAATGAATAATGTTGGGATAACTATTTGAAAAAAATGTTAAAAAATGAACCAATTATTCACATTATATACAAGTATAAGTTGCAAATTAATCAGATTTAATTTTTTTTAGAAATGAAACCATGTTAAGAATTAGAGGGAAAAAAATGAGGAAATTCTTTTATACAATGAGAATGGGAAAATCTTGACCGAAAACCCAGAAACCATAAAGGACTGATTAATTTGATTATATAACAATATAGTTTCTACAAGGAAAAACACCAGAAGCAAAATGAAAGGACAACTGACAAACTAGGACAAAACACTGCACCTTCTATCATAGACCAAGTGTTAATATACTTAATATACAGAGTTTCTAAAAATAGAGCTTACAGAAAGATTAGTTTAGATAAGAGCAGACAGTTTACAAAACAAACACAAGAGAAGCTGTTTAGTCTTACTTTTAAGAGAAATGCAAATTTAAATCTACACTGAGATACTATTTTCACCTAGCAGACTGGCAAAACTCAAAGCTTTGATAACATCCTCTGTTGGCATATATAGAGAAACCAATTCTTATACACTGTTGATTAAGAATGTAAAATGGCCCTACCTTTACAGAGAGCAATGTAACAATATTAACAGAGTTATTTATGCATTTACCATTCAACCCAGTAATCTTAATTATAGGAATATATCTCAAAGATACACTAGCAAAAAAAAAAAGCCATATGCATAATACTATCCATAAAAGCACCCTTCAAAATGTCAAAAGATCAAAACAAAAATGACCTCAACAGGATTTTAGTTGAATAAACTATTGCCTATTTAGACCGCTATTAAAAAAAAAAAAAGCAAGGACTAATTCAATATACTTATAGTAATCTCTGAGATATGTTATGAAAAAAGTGAAATGTAGAAAAGTAAACTGTACATAACATGCTACTGTTCATCTAAGAGTGGGTACAATATATATGTACACACACGCTTATAAAAAGAATAGACCAAAAAATAACCAAAATTGTTACATAGTAGAGAGAAAATGGTAGAGAGGACAGGGATAGAAGCTGGACTCCTTTGAATATACCCTGTATTACAGACTTGACATGGGGATGATGGCAGCTGAGAATACCCTGGATGTCCAAAATCTCTGAAAAACGTTCTCTCTTCTGCCTATACACTGCTGCCCCTTCAGATAATTTCCAAGGATAACTCAAAATACATTTTAAACATTACCTTTTTCTTCAATTCCTCTTGCTCTTTCTTACTTAAAGTTCTCTTAGCTGTACTCATTTTTCCAATACTGAATGCTTTAAGTTTGTTTTCTAGAAGAGGCTGGAAAAAGAAATAAAAAGCATACCTTTACATACAAATTATGAATGCTATCTATAACTCAAATGATAGAGCTCAAATGATAACCAAATTTTCAGATTAGATAACTTTTTAAAAAATAACTCACTGTAAAAAAAAGCTGATGGCACTGTAACCATCAGGTGGCCTGCCTACCTTAAGCTTAATTCTGAAGTAAATATTCATTAAAGAATATCATTTGCTAGCTGAAGGTCAATAACATACAAAAGCCATTTAAAAAATTAAAAATGAAACAGAGAGATATGCCTAGGCTTAGAACTCATTCAACCTGCTTGTTGGCAGCAAGAATAAAAACACCTAAAAAGGGAGAGCACAGATGTTTCTGGGCAAAAGAAATAATATAGAAAACAGACATTCAAATAGAGAGGAGGCATACACTTCCATGGTTCAGTAGCAGAAATCTAAATACCATCTATAACCTCCATTTCAAGTAGTACAAATCACATCATTTTCTTTTATAATTCTGCAAATCACCTAATGCTTCATTAATAATACTGATGTTTGTGAACATAATAATTTCATTTACTTTGCTGGGAATATGTCACATACAGTATTTTAGGTTTCCACACATATTAACATTCACTGATTAATTATGATTATGAAAAAATAGGATTTTAATAAAGTCTTCATTTACGTAACTTAAAAGTAATTTCCTTCTGAAATATAGCTTCAATAAGTTATCTGTAGACCTTTAATTGTTCAGTTATTTATTTGAATGTTAAATTTTGATTTATAAATTTAAGAGGGAAATATTTATTAAATATAACCTAAAATATTAATCTGCAATTGATATCTAAAGATTTCTCTAGCACCTACCAAAATAAGAAGCTAACCAATTACAAAATTAGACCTTATCAATTCCCAGTTATTAAAAAGCCTTACCCTTGAGATATGCAGCATCAAAGAGTAATATTGCTGCAAACTATTTTAAAGTTACATCAAAATCACTGGAAAAACTAAAGCAGTTTACAACCCAAATCTATACTGGGTTTAAGGAACAGATTCAAAGTAAAATTCCTGCCCCACCCCTTCATCCAAATAGAAAGATGTTTTGACATCATTCAGCATCTTTGGTTTCAACTTCAAAACAAATTGTAAAATCACATATAAATTCAATGAAAAACAATTTTACAAAACAAAATGTTTGAGATCAAATTTTATTTATAACCGAAGAGCTAAGCCCCAGAGGAAAATGGTTAAGAAAATTAAGAAATGTTTACTAAAAAAAAAGACAATCATCCATTAAGTTTATTTACAGGATTTTTGCTAAAATTTAAAAACTTAGAACTGAAAATAATATTTTTAAACGTGCCCCTGTAAAATGGATCTCAACAAAGTAAAAATACATTTATGCTGAGAAATATTAAACAAGGAAAATAAAGTGTTAACAATGTTAATACTGGCTGGTGGTGTTTGTCTTATTATAATTTCCAAATATAATCGTGAGAAAACATTATTTAAAATAGAAAAAAAGATGAAAAGAACATGAGAGCACTTTGCAGATACATGCAGTAAAGAACCTCCTTCTCTGGGTTCTTGCATTGCCCTATACAATGCACTAACCAGAGTGAATAGCAGCTACTCTGTTTGCTTCCCAGGGCAAGACTTTAAGCTCTCGGAGAGCAAGAGCTGTGTGTTATAATCATCTGCGCATTTCCAGTGAGTAGTTTTGGCACTTGGTTCAGTATATGTTTGGTATGAAGGGAGAGGGGGGATAACAAATCTGACCATTTAACCATTTTACATCCAAAACAGTTTTTTTTTTTCTTTAAACTTTAAAATGTAAATAAAATATATCTCACATATGAGCTAAAAAACATTTCCTTAGCTGAACTTTAGTTTCTCATTATCCTGAATACAATAAAGAATACTATTTTCAAATAGTACAAAATAAAAGAACTACTACAAAACCAAGATATCCAACCACCAAACTCAATCAAGGACAGAAGGAAATCATTAACTACACTTTCTTATTTTTAGCAATACTCACTCTTGAAAGATTCTGATGAGGAGAATCACAAAGGCTTTCACGAGTACTTTCATTCCTATAGTTATGTTTCCTTGGGCTCTTAGGTCGTGTCCGACTTGGCATATCACTATCTGAAGGTCCAGATGTATCCATCTTCAGGAAAAGTAAAACAAGTTTTTAAAAATCACATGGGTAACAGTAGAAACAGAAATAATCCAAAATGTCCAAATATTGACAAATTTAATTATACACTAGCAATACCCTTTTTAATATCACCACAATTTCAAAAAAGTCCTTAAATACAAAGAAAGTTTTCAATAATTCTAACTTGAACTTGAAAGCTCAAATTTTATATCAGTAACAAATATTTGTTTTCTTTGAAGCAACAGGTTCATTTCCTTCATTTTCAAGAAAATATGTCAAACCCCAATCCTGATTAATCAGTTTGTATGTCATAAAAATGGTCTTCCATGAAAAAAAAAGCCAATTTCATTTCTCAATTTAAACAATCTCACAAGTACTTTTCCTCAAGACAAACATCATAGTTTAGTAAGCAGAAACACCTTGTATGTGCTTCCCATTTCACCCTACACAACTTTAAAAAGACCCACAAAATAGGACAAAATCTAATAATTTTTACTGCTTCATTAAAAACAATATTAAGTGAAACTAGCATATTTTTACTGTGCCTGTGGGGAAGAATACAATGACTACTAGTACATTTTGGCAACACTGCCTTGATTCCTAAGGTGCCAGTAGTTTACCTATCAACTGCTTTTCCACCATAAGTGCAAATCTCAACACAGTGAAAAAAGCACATAGTATCTTAGTATTATTACAAAATAGTTCTGAACTCACAAACCATCCCCTGAAAGATTCTCCATGACCCTCGGGGGTCTAAAGACCACACTTTTGAGTACTGCTGTAATAACACATGTAAAGAAATGTTTATTGCAGTACTGTTCAAAATGCCAAAAAGCTTTAAACAGAAAGTATATGCCCATCAAGAGAGAAAAAGCTTACTAAATAACTGAACCTGCTCCTGTGAACATTATGATGCCATTAGAAAGACTAGATTTCAGCTATGCCTGCTGAGTTGCAGAGCTTTCCAATAATTATATTAGGGCCATAAGAAAAGAATGAGTGCATATAATGTAATACCACACCCAATGTACAAGTACACACATTTATGTATGTACAAAATTTTATAAGCATGACAAAAAATGAAGGAAATACACATACTAGGTTTCTAACGGTTTGAGGAGCCCAACCTATACAAATAAGAACAACAAACAAGAATGGCACCTAACAAAAAAGATTAAATAAAATAGGCACTTACAAAAAAGGTGAAAGAAAATAGTCACTTACAATATATTTATTTATCAAGTGAAATCAGTAAGTATAGGGATATAAACAAAGAAATTAAATTTTAAAGAAAAAAGAAAAATTGCCTTTTATACTTACATGAGCATCTGAAGATCCAGATGAATGAACATCTGATGATCTGGTCTGCAAGTATTCAAAACAAAAGTCAATATTTAAATGATCAGAAAATCTTACAATGCTAACAAATGTTTCACATACAGACTCAATTTTTCCAAACTTGCAGCAATTCTTCCTCAGCTAATAAAACCAAACTTATAAAAAGGTTGTGATCCCAAATAAATGTGCAAATCAATTCTTTACAATTCGGAATGCCTACTTCCGAAAATATGATGCAAATGATAATAGGATAATTACCTTTTTAAAACAGTGGAAAACTAACCACTATTTTTACAACAGAATTTTTGTGCAAAAGCTTTTCCCAAGTCATAAAACAGTCATAAAAATGGTATTCCATGAAAAAAAAAAGCTAATATAGCAGCAACTTCTTACTCCACAGCAAAAAGAAACTTCTTTCTTTCTCCAACAACCCAAAGTCATATAAGCAGCAGATTCTAATGCCATGAAAATCCACTTGATGTCTAACAAATGGTACAAATTCTACTGCAGAAATAGTTCAATAAAAACAAAATTCTATTATCAAATCCCTGTTAGGCCTCCATTTCCAACTTGTTCTAAGGGGGCTGATGCTACTTCAGCATACCACCACTGCTTTTACACAAGGAAGAGGTCCGTCTTCAAATAATGGCACCTTCCAACAATGTCAACTCTTAAAATTTCATCTTATTTTTTATTAATTGATCTACATTTCAAAATTACATATAGCATACAATAATTTTTTGGTTTTTCACTATGCATCTAAGGACAAAGTCAAGTTGCAAGGCTATTTAAATAATAAAATTCATATAGGTCCACATAGTATTGCTTTATTTATCTTGTCTAAACATAAGGCTAATAAGAACAGCTTATTAGATTTTCATCCTGAATCAATTTATTACTCTGAACTCCACTGTACTGGCTGGCCTCTAGACAAAATCAGCCCCTACTAAGCACTGAGATGCCTCACACCTCTATTCTTTCTAGCCATCATTTTTCTGTCCTCCACTTTACTGTACCCCTCCTTACTCACTTTTTCCACCCCCTAATCTTCCTAAAAAAGTAAGATAGCATGGAAGAATTTTTTTTATATTTAAATTAACTCTCAAACATACTTTGAAACACAGTTTGAAATGCACTTATTTGCACATACATAAATGAGAAAAATCTGAGAATAACTAACTTTTCTTAGAAAAAAGTTCAGTCAAAAGGTTGAAATGTTTGAGAAAAATAATAAGTTGCCTTCCAATATAGTAGTATTAACCTGCTATAAAACATCCCAATCATAATAGTAACAAAAAATATAAAACATTTAGAAAACCTCTTAGAAAACACAAATTTAACAGAAAGATTCAAAGTTATTCAAGTCACCTTTTGAAAAGATTCTTCATATTCCTGAATGAAAAAGCTCATTATTAAGACAATATCAACTATAACCAAATTTATTTTTATATAATACAATTTCATTCAATAGTTCAAAGTACCAAAGAAAACTATTTGCAAAAGGGGTTGCCAAAAATAATTCTAAAGTTCACCCAGAAGCAGCAGCATGCACAAGAGTAGCTAAGAATGTGTTAGCCTTTCTTTTATCTTCTATGCCACCACATTCAAATAATCATTTCTAGGACTTAAAAAATAACAGCCCGGCTTAGGAAGATGCATCAGCTGATTTCAATTAACCTAACATGACACTGGTCATAATAACTGCAACCATATTTCACTGACATGCAGATAACAGCTATACAGCATTCAAAATAGAACTTTTTAAAATTTTTTTTTATTTTTCAATTACAGTTGACATACAATATTGTATTAGTTTCAGGTATGTAACATAATTAGACATTTATATAACTTACAAAGTGATCGCCTCAGTAACTCTGGTACACATCTGACACCATACATAATTATTATAGTATTACTATATTCCTTTTGCCATACTTTATAGTCTCATGACTATTTTTTAACTGCCAATTTGTAATTATTAATCCCTTTCTCTTTTTGACTCATCTCCCAAACCCTGTCACCAGTCAACCACCAACATGTTCTTTGTATCTATTTGTTTCTAATTTGCTTGCTCATTTATTTTGTTTGCTCATTTTATTTTTTTAGAGTCAATATGTAAATGAAATCATATGGTATTTGTCTTTCTCTGACTTATTACACTTAGCATAATACCCTTTAGGTCCATCCATGTTGCTGCAGATGGCAAATTTTCATTCTTTTTTTATGGCCGAGTAATATTCCATTGTATATATGACTTCATCTTTTTTTTTAAAGTTTATTGGGGTTACACTGGTTAATACAATTATATAATTTTCAGATGTACATTACAATTTGACATCTATATATTCTATTGTGTGATCACCCAT